>JABXWE010062170.1:0-13115 GCA_014611495.1 Limonius californicus
CAGCCTAGAACTGCTCATACATAGTTACTACTACCAAGAAAGCAAAATGTAGTATACATTAAATCATCGACATAGCAATCAATCAACATTGTTAGCCAATAAATTTTCTTCGTTCATTCACTGATATTAACAAACCCCCTGTGTCCAATATTTCATAAATAGTCTACTTAATATTTGTGCAAAAGAGAACAGCTTTAAACAGCTCCTACATAGTTACTACTGCCATCAAGAAAGCAAATATAAATCATCGTCATAAAGACGAATACACTGTGTTATCCAATCAATGTCAGATATTCATTCGATGATATTAAGAAATGTCCGGGGGTCAATATTTAATAAATAGCCAACGTAAATGTAATACTGTTACATTAACGAAACAACCTTGAACTACTCTTACATAGTTACTACTACACTAAGAAACAAAAAGTACGAATTAAATCATCGACATAACAATCAATCAACATGTTTAGCCAATCAATTTCCTGCATTCATTCACCGATATTGACAAATCTCTGTTATCGACATTTTATAAATAATCTATTCAATATTTTTTCAAAAAGAAAAACTTTGAACGTCTCCTAGTTACTACCATTAAGATAGCAAATATAGTATGAGTTAAATCATCGTCATAAAGACGAATCCACTGTGTTATCCAATCAATTTAAGATATTCATTCGATGATATTAAGAAATGTCTGGGGGTCAATATTTAATAAATAGCCAACATAAATGTAATACTGTTACATTAATGAAACAACCTTGAACTATTCTTACATAGTTACTACTACACTAAGAAACAAAAAGTACGAATTAAATCATCGACATAACAATCAATCAACATGTTTAGCCAATCAATTTCCTGCATTCATTCACCGATATTGACAAATCTCTGTTATCGACATTTTATAAATAATCTATTCAATATTTTTTCAAAAAGAGAAACTTTGAACGTCTCCTAGTTACTACCATTAAGAAAGCAAATATAGTATGAATTAAATTATCGCAATAAAAACGAATCCACTGTGTTATCCAATCAATTTCAGATATTCATTCGATGATATTAAGAAATGTCTGAGGGACAATATTGAATAAATAGCCAACATAAATGTAATACTGTTACATTAAGGAAACAACCTTGAACTATTCTTACATAGTTACTACTACACTAAGAAACAAAATGTACGAATTAAATCATCGACATAACAATCAATAAACTTTTTTAGCCAATCAATTTCCTGCATTCATTCACCGATATTGACAAATCTCTGTCATCGACATTTTATACATAATCAATTCAATATTTTTTCAAAAAGAGAAACTTTTGAACATCTCCTAGTCACTACCATTAGGAAAACAAATATAGTATGAATTAAATCATCGTCATAAACACACATCAACTATGTTATCCAATTCATACCAGATATTTATTTACTGATATTAACAAATTTCTGTGGTCAATATTTCATAAATAGCCAACATAAATGTAATATTATGTATTATATTAACAAAACAACCTTGAACTATTCTCACATCGTCACTACTATCATTGGGAAACAAAATGTACGAATTAAATCATCGACATAACAATTAATCAACATTGTTGGACAATCAATTTCCTTCACCTCACATTTATTCACTGATATTAAAACAAATCCCTCTTTTCTATATTTCATAAAAAGCACATCAATATTTTTCTAAAAGAAAATCGCCTTGAATATGTTCTACAAGTTAATACAACCACAAAGAAAGTAAAAAGAGTATGAATTGAGTCATCGACATAAAAATAAATCAACTACATATATTAGCCAATCAGTTTCACCTATTCCTTTATAATAGCAATACATTTCGCTCTTCGATATTTCATATACAGGTAATTTAACGTAATATTTTTTATACTAATAAAACAACTTTGAACTACTTTTAGAAAGTTACTAACATCACCAAGACAGAAAATGTAGTATGAATTAAATCATACACAAAAAAATGAATTGAGTGCGTTAGCCAATCAATTTCACATATTCATTGATAACCTTTAGAAATTTTTCTCGTCGATATTTCATCAATAGTCAATATTCTGTAACACATGTAATGCATTAATAAAATAGCCTTGAACTACTCTTACATAGTTACTAATATCACCAAGACAGGAAATGTAGTATGAATTAAATCATACACAAAAAATGAATCAAGTGCGTTAGCCAATCAATTTCACATATTCATTGATAACTTTAAGAAATTTTTCTCGTCGATATTTCATCAATAGTCAATATTCTGTAATACTTTTAATACATTAACAAAATAGCCTTGGACTACTCTTACATAGTTACTAATATCACCAAGGCAGGAAATATAGTATGAATTAAATCATTGAATGAAGTATGTTAGCCAATCAATTTTACATATTCATTCATAATCTTATGAAATTTCCCTCTTCGATATTTTATAAATAGTCAATATACTGTACTACTTTTTTGAATTAACATTACAGCCTTGAAATACTCTTCTGTAGTTACTAATATTCAAGAGAGGAAATGTAGTGCGAATTAAATAATTGAATGAAATATGTTAGCCAATCAGTTTCATATATTCATTCATAATATTAAGAAATTTGTCCATTCAACATTTTGAAACTAGCCAATTTAGTATAATATTTTTTCCATAAAGATAAGTCTTGAACGCCTTTCGTGTAGTTACCATTGTATAATAAGCAAATGCATACGAAGACGAACACATATCCGGAAGCGCTTATCATACAGTTCCAATACCTTTTAATTGTTTAACAGTTTGATGAAGCAGAGGAAGTGGTATAACTATGGAAGGGAGCCTTTTCTAGATTTTAATGTTTGGATCTATATGGACAGTTTCATAAAACTTTTCATTTCAGGACAAACTTATAAAAGGAGTATAGATGTTAAGCATATCAGAGCAAATGGTGGCCCAAATTATACGCCTCTAGTTCACATATTCCTAAGAATTAAGCATTATTGAGAATTTCACAATAACCATTTTTGAAGTTAGCAAAACCATAGTTATTGGTATTTCAGAAAACTGTGAATTTGCAATGAAGCTTTTTCTGACCTATACTTGATTTTTAAAAGTTGTTCTCCATCCCTAAAACAGCTCCCACATGCTACGATACACGCTGTATATTCTTGAATGCAGGCTTCCGCTGTATATTGCCAAACGCCAATAATACATCTAATATAAAACTATAGCTTTCAAATATGTTCCACAGGTTTTTGAAACTATTGAGGGTTTTAGTTGTGTTAGGATGACCTCCTGCAAAGAGGGCACTGTTGAATTTCTCGTGTTAAGGTAACAACATATGAGAAAATTCAGCTGCAAGTTTGAAAATAAGAGGTGGGTGCAGTGGAATTTAAAGTTAATGAATTCACAACTTTGGTGCATATGAAAGTGGTACAGGCCGAAGTCGGTCACATTTTTAGTCCTTCGAAATGATAAATGAAGGAGCCTGACGTCACGCGTAATGTGGAAATTGCATCAATTTTATTATATTATTATAAATACAACAGTTCGGCCTGTTTGTAGGGAATCATTGTTACTGGGACGAGATAACGCTATAATGACCGCGCTACCGGCACCATTTGAACTCATCTATCAAAAGTCTGACGGCTGAGAACTTTTTCAGATTCATCCGTAATAACATACATATTCCAAGAGTGAGTGCGTCTTCAAAATGATATTAATGTTCGTGCAAAACGTCAAGAATGTTTTAGATTATAGAGGTATCTTCCGTGCGAATATTTTTAAATGCCACCTTAACCGATGTATTAACAATGCAAAATTTTGGCAACTGCGAAGTCTATTAAGGTACAGAAACCGCACTAGCAATTCGTCTCGGGATCAGCGTATTCAAAATTCTTTCATTTGGTAGTCACTTTAAAGGACAGACTTCACATACTCAACTACGGGTATCAGGAAAGACGACAGCCCGCGAGGAGTGCAGGGGTCCAAGAATGTGCCTTGAGTGACACCGTCTAAAGATGATATCAGTTAGACAAACCCGTGTAGTGTAGTGTGACAAGATCCAGTCTGCATCGGGTAATCCTTACATGTTGGGACAAATCACACGTTCTTCTGGTACTTATATCCGTATATTATTACACTCTCTAAATATGGAAGATCCTGCCTACGTAAATAGTCTTGGACGAATTGAGCAACGATTCAGCGGAACATGACTAAAATAATATCGATCGAATAGACTATCACATCTCAGATTAGAACGGAACATAATTTTATAATCATTTCCTGTTTCTAGTTTAAAGATGCAAAAGTGGAACGCACGCGGCATACAAATTTTGAATTTTAAAAGTTTCTAAATGGAACATTACAAACTACAACCTTGTTCGTTACTTTACTGTAGACCCCTAATATTTAATTAATATCATACTGTGGAAATGTCACATCTTCAAACATAAGTATGCTTTAATGAATGTTAAATAAGAATATTTTAGAAATTAAAGATGGTCAAGGAGGCAGCAGTAATCGAAATACAGTTTATATGTATAATCACTACCTAGTGAAGACTTCCCATTAGTCTCATCTTTAAAATAGTCAAATTCTTTTGACGACAAGACCATTAAAATCAGACATTTGTTTTCGGAGAAATAGGATCAACACTATTTTATTAGTCCCTAAAAGATTTTTCAATATGGATATTACTTAGAAGTATACGGGTGATAATCATAAAACTTATTTTTCAATTGATTGTTTACAACCCTAACATTAACTTGGTTAATTTACAAGTACATCGAGATCCGGTGGATAATATTCCTTGGTCCTTTGCAGCGCCAAACATAAATTTGTTGTTTCGTTCTGAAAATTATATTTTCTGTGGAGGTAGGAAGGCGAAATTCACGTAAATAAAGTTGTTTTTAGTGTGTATGTAAAAGTATAACAGGATGTTTACGTGCGATAGAAATAATATTTTTCCAAATGCACACCACACCTTTGTAGCTATTACAATACATCTGCGAATTCTACGTGATATTTTTCTAATATTAATATATCAAAAATTATTTACAGTTTAGTTGAAACCATAAAAATAATTTTTATTTATGATATCTAAATATTTACTGAGAACTATAAGAAACATAATAACAAATTCATTTCACATAATGATGTATTTATCAAATTTGTAACAAATTCAATAAAACGAGTTCTTTTAAGCATAAAAATAGAGCTTAACTTAGACTTGTCAAAATAAACGAGATGTACTAGAAAATCTACTTCTTTAGATGAGAAGGAGCTTTACTCATACTCATACTTACATATGTTGCTCTGGATCTACAGTCGTCCTTCTTGGGATTGTGTTAGCCAGCCTCTGACCTTCTGTTCTTCTTTTGAAGCCTTACAATATAGTACGGATGTGTGCAAATAACAAAAGGTTATGTTCAAATAACAGAAGGGTGTGTTTAAATCACATAAGGTCTTCTAATAATAGTAAAGTGTATTCAAATGACAAAAGTATTTTCAAATGTATCTTGATGCCTTGACGGGGTTTTAAAATAACATAAGGGAATGGCAAATAACGCAGCGGTACATTCAAATATCTTAAGGGTATTTTCAACTAACATAAAGGTGCGTGCAAATAATTTAAGAATGTATTCAAATAATATAATAGTATGTTCACATTATATACAAGGGTATTAAAATGACATAATGGTATTATCAAATATAACAAGGGTGTACAAATAACGTAAACTGTAGTCTAATACTATAAAAGATGTGTTCAAATAAAATAAAAGTGTATTGACATAATATAATGGTATGTTCAAATAATATAAGGCAATGTTCACATATGTAAAAGTATGTTCAAACATGATAATGAAAATAATCTAAGAGTGTATTCAAACTACATATTGGTGTGCAAATAATACAAACGTGTATTGATATATAATAATAATGTCTGCAAATAATGTATGAGTGTGTTCAAATAATATAATGATGTTCAAATAATACAAACGTGTATTGATATAACATAATAATGTCTACAAATAATTTATAGGTGTGCCAAATATCACAATGGTGTGCAAAAAATACAAACATGTTTTGATATAACATAATAATGTATGCAAGTAATTTGTGGGTGTGCTGATATCATATAATGGTGTGCAAATAATACAAATGTGTATTGATATAACATAATAATGTATGCAAGTAATTGATGGGTGTGCCAAATACCGCAATGGTGTGCAAAAAAGACAAACGTGTTTTGATATAACATAATAATGTATGGAAATAATGTATGGGTGTGCTCATATAATACAATGGTGTGCAAAATACAAATGTGTATTGATATATCATAATAATATATGCAAGTAATTTATGAGTGTGCCAAATAGCACAATGGTGTGCAAATAATACAAGGGAATGTTCAAATAACTTAAAGCTGTGTGCTAATAATATAAGATTGTGTAAATAACGTAATAGTATGTAGTAATATACACGCATATTCAAATGATATAATGATTTCTCCTGTTAGCGTAAGTATGTTCAAATATCATAATGTTGTCTTCAAATGTTCTAAAGTTGTGTTCAAATAACCTAAAGTTGTGCTCAAACAGCATAATGTTGTTCAAATAATATAAAAGTGTATTGATGTAACATAATGGTGTCTTGAAATGATATAAGGGAGTGTTCAAATAACGTAAAATGTGCTAAAATAATATAAAATGTGTTTAAATATCATAATGATGTCTTCAAATATCCTAAAGTGGTGTTCAAATACCCTAAAGTTTTGTTCAACTAACCTAAAGTTGTGTTCAAACAGCATAACGTTGTTTAAATAATATAAAAGTGTATTGATATAACATAATGGTGTCTTGAAATGACATAAGGGAGTGTTCAAATAACGTAAAATGTGGCCAAATAATATAAAAGTGTGTTAAATATCGTAATGATTTCTTCAAATATACTAAAGTGGTGTTCAAATAAAGACCTAAAGATTTGTTCAAATGACCTAAATTTGCGTTCAAATAGCATATAGTTGTTCAAACAATGTGAAAGTGTATTGATGTAACATAATGATGTCTTCAAATGACATAAGGGTATGTTGAAATAACAAGAGTATTTCCAAATAACATAAGATGTTCGTCTACAAATCTTTTTTCGAAAGAGTTGAAGATCTTCAAGAAACAGTAAACCAAGGATACTGTTCCATTATTTTTTGTAAAGTTACAGGAAGTTTTTGGAAAATAGTACATCATGTTCGACCATCTTTACAGAAAAAAACTGCGATTAAAATTCTAAAGATGGGAAGGTGGGCGTGAGTCCTTCTGTTAAATACACCTTAACAGTTGATCGCTTTCATATACATAACCTCAATATAGAGATCTCCATATTAAACTGATGGATTTAAAATTTGTAACAGATTTATTTAAAAAAAATATGTATGGGTAAACCTGTATTTTAACACTTACAAAAATATAATCCTGAAGATACATGAACACAAAAACAGAAGACATTTTGTCCCAGCTGCTGCACCTAACTGCAGTGTTGTTCTGAGTACAACATTGTTAAATAGACAACAGGGCAAACGCGCCGTGAACAAATATGGAAAGAAAACATCTTGCATCTCTTTAAAATTAAAATATCACGTAAGTCTAAAGTTAAAGCTCACACATATTTGAAGTTTAAGGTCAAAATAAAAGTAGCCATTAATCCATTAGCGCAGTTGAGATTACATCTTTATAACTATGCATGAACAGTTAGTACGACTAAGTTAACTAAACCGCGGCATTATTTATGGTAAAGGCGCGACTACGTGTTTTAAATTCCGAACATTGTAACAAAATAATCTCGGTTTGCGAAATCTTACTGAACCTACACGTATATGCACAAACGTAGGTTTTGCAACACAGATGTGATTGCTGTACTATTTTGTTATATTACAAAAATGTTATTACAGCTTTTGTACATGACTCAATGAAATATGAAATGAGCATTCCAATTGTAGAGCAGGACAACCACGAGTCACTAATGTACAATACCGGTTTTGTAATTGTTATAATAAACCCATTAATCCTTGCTTGGGATTTATCATACAATACTTTTCAGAACACGAATACCTTATTATTGTCTATATCAATATTCTTGTTGCCAAGACGTAATGGACTTTACATTTGGGAACATAGAGACGTCGACTGTAATACGTCTTCAGGAAAGATACTTAGGTGAGTACAGTTAATGGCTGAAAAATTGGGAACAAGTTTTTTATTGGGACAAGATATTCCCAGCAAATGAAAGTCTTTTATTTGCAATAGAATTAATAAATTGCCCATCTCTCGTCTCGTCACGTCTGTATTGGACAAAAAGGGACTCATTTGGCCAAATATTAATGATAATAAAATTCGGCTGTACGATATGTAATTAATTTATAGCTTTTAGTATTGTGTGCTAATGAATGCAGTGCGTTAAAAAAGTTCGAAATAAATAATTATTTATATGTGAATGTCGACTAGGATCTCCGGGCGAAATTCGATGTGTATGTAATTAAGACGGGTCAATCAGCAGTTAGTAATTTATAAGACTTGCAGAGTTTAGAGCGGACTGTTTGGCAAAACAGAGCTGCGGACAAAGCTGCGAAAAAAGCGCACGTGAAATGGCGTAATCGGACGATCATTGGGTTTGCAAATTTTGTCGCAATAAAGATTCTATACAACTTCATGAGTCATAACTTGTTAGTTTTCGTGCTTTGAATGGACTAAATAAATTTACTTATAATTTACCATTGTTTCCCGTCGCAGACCTTGCAAAATCAGTCTGGTCCGTCAGGTTTAAACTTACAAAGCGTTATTATAACAGTCGAAATATGTCACGGTGACTCAAAAACGACAATGGTCAAAGTAATAAAGAATAAGCGAAAGCCTAGCTCTAAAATTTAACGACACGGCATTCCGGAGCGGCTGGAAAAATCGCAAACTGGCCTCGCTCGGCGTCTACTCGCCATAAATCATATAAGTCAGTCGTCTGTGCATATCGATGCATATTTTGATATTCGGCCGAATCTTATTGGTCGAATCAATTTTTTTCAGAAACATTTTAAAAATTGTGGCTCCTCCCATCTGTTTTATAGACCATGAAGAGCTACCATCTCTCTTCGCACCGCGTATCTTTCGTAAGCTCGTTCCGGTTGCGCTAAGGGCTATGTTAGAGTAATTGCAGCCGTGTAAGGTTGATAGCACGTCAGATAATCCCATTTGGTGGCGGTTTTGACGTGAGTCTTGTCCATCCTGCATCGATAATGCATGGAGTCTTGGATTTTTGCATGAATTAGCCGGGAATTTTGAGTTTTTTGCGCTTTTTGTCGACCTTATCATTTTACATGTACCCCGTTTTACATAACAGCACGATATTGTTTTATTGTGCTACTTCATGCTGAATTTGCTTGATCGATCTGTGAAATCTCCGGGATCTGCCCAAGTCATATTAATTACTCATGTTTTTGGGCATTTTAATATCTGAAATCTTAATTTTTCGGTGGTTACTGCGGTATGTTTAATTGGCATGCGAATCTGCATAATATAGATGACCATTTCGATATACCTACCCTAATTTTTTTACATTTTGTTGCTGAGTATGGAAAAGAACTTGACGCTTATGATGGGTACTGCGAATTAAGATAAACCAAATGACATAATGTGGTATAATCGAAAAATCAGTCATGTTTTTCAGTTGATAATAGCTAACAAGAATAAAATTTGCATAGTTTACTGTTAAGAAAATACGGTAAAACTTCGCTAATTCGAACACTCCTGTAATTCGGACACTGCTAAAATTTGGACAGGTTAGTGTGACTTAACTCTATAATCTGAACACATTTGAGAATGGTTTAAAATGTTTTAAAAAAGTACTTATAAAATGTTAGTTGAGCAAAATTCACCCCAAAAGGGGGTTCTTTCTCCATCCAAGAATGGATTACTTTGAATCCAAACTTTATAGTTAGGGTTTCACTCAACTGTACAGCGATAACTGAGGGAATGGTTCAGACTACGATACAAAATGTAAAAGTTAACTCAATACCTCAGGCAATGATTTTACAAACACTTTGAGGAGATAAAATTTGAAGGGGGCTGCCATATCATGGAAAACTGTAACTGACAAAAATATCAGAGCAAGTTGGACACTACTGAAGGATAATGGCATGAAGATGATTAAATTCATTTGAACTAGTTGAAACAACAATGCGAATTAGTAAATTCAAATTTAAAAACCTATACGCAAATGTTGAATTATATTGATCTACAAGTTAGTGCTGAGGATGTTTTTAATTTGGCAACTGGATACAACGAAGAGACAGATAATGATTGAATTGCAGGCACTTCAAAAATTGACGATAATGGAATGAGTACTACCAAGGGCGTATCCAAGGGGGGGGGGCAGCAGGGGGGCTGTCCTCCTTCTAAGGTGGAAGATGGTAAGAGAAGTACAAAAGCATCCCTGTTGTTAAGGACCACTTCGTCGACATTGTTGAAGCAGTAGCGACATTAGATGAAGAGGGTAATGTAGCAACAAGAAAAAATGCATATCAAATGCATACAGCGGCATGCAGATCTTCATTTGTTGTATCAGTAGCATTAATTGCGAAGTATTCCTCTATACTGGAACCCGTAGCAAATACACTTCAATTGAAGGCACTTGACATAGTTAAAGCCAACCAGCACATTCAAACTATTCTCGTAATGCTAAGAGAGAATCGGGAAGATGCGGAGAACGTCACAGCTGACATTTTGAAAGAAGCAGGCAACATTGCAAAGCATCTAAATGTTGATATAACCGCCATTCGCGTTTCTAGCCGACAAATGCATAGAAGCAACCCTCCAGCAAAAATCCATCCGAATTTTGGAGAAGTCAGATTTTCTGCAGACAAATCGCCTGCATTTTCATTGACACAATTTCCATCCGAATAACATGAGAGATGTTTCATTGGAGGAATGGAATGAAAGTACTTTATCTTGTGCAACTGTTTACAATTTGAAAGGCATCGAAGGTGAAAGGGAATTGTGGTTCAAAATGTAGAATGAGGTAAAAGAAGCCTCAGATGCAGATCACTATAGGTGAAAATAGGTTAAATGAGTTAGCCATGCTAAGCATTCATCGTCAATGGGTTGTCGCAAACAAGAAACAATTAGTGGAAGATGTGGTTAGAAAATGTGCTACTTATCCTCGCAAACTACTGTTCAAAAATTAATTTTATTAATAAACAGTGTTATTCTTTTGTAAATGTGTATTATTGCATCCCCTTCCCCCATGGACCCCATTCCCCATGGACCCCATTCCCCCATGGAAGAAGTTGGATTCAGAAAGCTGCCCCCCCCCTACCGTTTTGAGCTGGATACGCCCTTGAATACTACCGATTCCAACTGTGAGTTTGTAGAAAAATCTTGTAATTAAATTATGAACAAATATGTGCTGTTCCGTCATTTTCTAAATGATATCAATGGACAGAAGTAAATAGCATTCAAGCAGATTGAAAGAAAACCCCAGTATACATTTGTTTAAAAACACAAACAGTAAAAAATTAGTTATTATATTAAAGGAAATCATTCTATATTAATATAGTCCTATTATTTGTTTATAAAAATAATTAGAATTCATTTAAAGTATCTTCCCTGCGTTATTTGTGTAGTTTCTTCAAATGACTCCATAATCGGTAAAATTCGTAAATCCGGACAGCTGAAAATTGTATCTGTCCGGGTTAGCGAGGTTGTACTGTATATTGTACACTACGGCTATTTTTAAAAATACATATATATTAAGTTTAGATAATGCAGATATCCAATTTTATGCGTAAAGTAAAAAAATCCATGAACAAACATTCGGAGGAAAGAAGATCCACTGAAAAACTCCATAACCAAACGTGAGATACGCAAATTTATTATATGAACATCACATGTTTGTAGTTCTTCTTGTTCTTTTTAATCACTAATTAGAAAATTAGTAAACATACTAGTATCATGGAAATTATTACGTCCACCAAACACTAAGAACAAATTTGCCTAGACGGCTAGATGGCTACATGTATGTCCAACTTTTTTCGCTGGTGGTGTTTCAAAGCTACATCGCAAAAATATGCAACAATCCTGAAAACAGGATTGGATACAAGGGAAGTTGTTGTTACTCAACCCTATAATCATCCAGCAGATTCAGAAGACGTGAACTCGGCCAAATTTATAAAGAAGATGAAGGTAAAAACTAAACACAGTGGATATGCTGATATTTTTGCTGAAGTGGTGTCAGCACTGGAAAATTCTACAGAAGTGCGTATGCCTATAGAAGACAAAATGAACTCAGAGAAATCAAAGATCTACGAACAATCTGAATGATCCGGACACATTGAATGAATTTACGATTGAAGGAATTGTTTGCAAGAAGTTACTTTTCGTTATATTTGATTTTGAAAAAAATTCGATTTCTTTATACAATTAAAACCAAAATATGATTCTTAGTATAAATGATTTATTTTTTCATGCTAATTAGTAGAAATAAATATTAAAATTAATTATATTTTTTTTCCTAGGATTTTATTCCTTTAGATTTTTTCCTTGGATTTTTTCAGATTCCATTTTTATATAGGTACCCTGTTTTTAGATTTTGTTAAGGAGTAGGTACGGAAAAACAACTTGTCGTTTATGATAAGTACTGAATATAAAAATATGCCAAATATCAATAAACAATAAAATAGTAATAAGAATATTTTTCAGCTGATGACTACGGTATACGGAAAAAGTTGTAAAATTGAGGTTTGCATAAAACCCATACCACAGTTACGGATTTATACCTGACGACCCTTTTAAGGGTTTTATCCTAACCGATACTTCTATAGTAACTATTTTGAAGGTTAGCCTATTGAGGCTAAATTCGTTCCGGTAAAGCTGCTTTTGTTAAAATGCATTAAGATAAGTGCAAACGGGGTTGCAAATACCTTCGCAAAAGTAAAAATTTGGACGACAAGCACAAACGTGTTTCTAGTCCTAAAGTCGCATCTAATAACATCAGCAGACAATTGTCTAAGAAGATTTAAATTTTTTGCAGAGTTATAACAGAAATTAAATCATAATTTGTTATGTACGTTTCTCAATTATTTCTGTAAAT
>JABXWE010062181.1:0-14411 GCA_014611495.1 Limonius californicus
ACTTATACCTTTTCTTTACATACACTATTACATTATTATAATCATATTTTTCTAATTTGATTACAGTTTTTCCCATATTTTGATAATTGCAGCTCAAGAATGCAGAAATAAGACTGAAAACTTTCCTCTACAACTTTATAAACATGACTATGATCAAATTGAAACAACCTGAAGACCTAGAATCCAAGTTTAAACCGCATTACGATGCCAAACAAACATCAATCCAAATGTGGTTAAACAATTCTTTTCCGCACAGTGTAGTAAAATAGTTTTACTAAATTTAGAAATGTTAAGTTATCTCCATTAGAGCCCTATATGATACAGCAGTATATTCCTTTAGTATTGGCGCTTAATAAATAAACTAGTTTAAGAAACGTATTTTAGGATTAAGTTTATTCAAATCAAAGTAGTCACGGATAAGGTCACAATAATTACTTATGTGTTTCACTTATAAAGCCGTGTGATTAACTAATAATTACACAAATTAACAATCTTCTTGACACTTCTAATACAGCTCTACGAAGGTGAATTCGAAGATAAGAAACTACGATAATTTACATTAACAATAACAACAATAATAAAATATTTTAGTTGTCACTTAGTAAATTCCCAGTACAATATTTTGTAGTTCATAACTTTCTTACTATAAATAAATTGCATAAAATTTCACGATACTCTTAAGTTCTTTTAATCAAGGTTTTCATTTGTATCTTTTCGCTTTAGAATACGGTGATTCCCAAATAACATATGTGACGTACTTTCCATATGGACTTTTAATTCAAGTGAAACACAAGTTAATCTAAAAGTGCAAGTTCATGGGTCACATTACGTAAATATCAACATATATTTATAGCGGATACCCTGACGATTAAGCATATATGTTTTGGTGCAGTACTGTAAGATACATATTAGCAATGTTTGTATTAATAGTTTTATTTTCTGTGATTTCCCTGTTTGGCTCCAATGTCGAAGGAAACTGTAATCTAGAAGGTAACTAACTTGAAATGTGCAAAACTTCCATCTAGAACACTTAACTCTTAACTGAAAAATTATTTACTATTTCGAAGACAGCAAAACGTCTGACACACGTTTTATTTTTACCGTCACTAAATCACACATTTATAATTATTAACATTAGGTTTCCTCTGGTTATCGATTTTGAATTTTCAGGTTATTACTGGCGAGACTTCACAGGAGACATACCTGCAGATGCTTTACCTGGAGGAACGGATGTCAATGGAAAACCAATTTATATTGGTCAAATTTTCAATTTAAGGTTTTTAATACCCGCAAAAATATATTCAAGCGATAATAGAGCTTTTTATGAATACGGGGGTTCAGAACACATTGCAACAGAAAATATTAAGGTACTTATAGTAATTCTTTTATTCAAACCTAGTATAACAAAATATCACGAGTCATAGAAATGTTGTAAACTATATTATTATTTTTAGATCCTCTGTAGCCAAAAACCAGAACAATTTCAATGGATAAGAACCAACAATCAAGACATTAAACTTCTAACCAATAACCATTTAATTTTGGGAGGATTTGAACCAGGTTGCACCACATACATTGGGAGAGTACGTTTAGGAGGTGAAATTCTTGTTGGAAAAGCTCTTGCTGATAATGCACCACAAAATGCAGGTTTGCATGTAACGAAAGCTGGAAGGGGTCACAGACACACTTCATTCGAAGTTCTTACATATAACCCGTATGCGGCTTAAACATGCTTTCCAATCTATAAATACAAAATATCTGAAGTATTTGTTATATAAATAGGAAGGCAGGTACTCGCACAAAAATAAGCAAACTAGTATTATCAGATCGTAACAGAAAAAAATATGTATTCTAAAAGGCACCTAAAATGTTTTAATATTATTATGTAAATTATCTTAATGTCGTGTCTTGCAGTTCAACTTTATATTAATGTGTTATAAGTTACGATGGGGTTGTTTATCTATGTAATTATAAGTTAATCCATCGATCCGTGTACCACATTAAATAAATAAATTATGTACATTATACTTAGATGATGTTAGTAATTCTTGTGACCTTTTTCTAATCTGTAATGCATAAATCTTGGAGTTTTAGACATTTGCCTACACTGATCAAAATAAATTAGATCCAACTTGCTTTTCGTAAGCTAGTGCGACTACTGACGGAGCGTGTGGTTTTTCGAAATCCTTATCACAAGATGTATCAACGTACAGTTAGTCGACTTAGTATACCTATTACAATGTATAAGAGTACAGAGATCATAAAATCACAATTACAACTCAAGATTTTTTATGATTTTAATGTATGCAGATTTTACTTTCTGTTTGCCTATGTTTAAATTCATGGTTATATGAAAACGACAAGGGACCAATACTCCCTAAAATAGTGTCCATCAAAAACAGTACAAGTAGAAAAGGCTATAACAACGTTCATTGAAGATAATGTTGAATAAAAATGGGGCCATCGATAACAACTGCCGTGTAAAATAAACACCTTTATCTAACTCTATCTTCGATGGGAGCTGCATTTGATGAATCTCTTGCTTTCAACGTCGTCTTTATGTAGGCTTATCTTTAGTGGGAGTTTCATTTGATGGAGCTTTTGTTTCGAATGGCGTTGTTATTTAGGAATATCTTCGATGAGAGCTGTATTTGGTTTAGCTCTTGTTTCGAATGCCGTTTTTATCTAGCGTTATCTTCTAAGGGAGCTACATTTGATGGAGTTCTTGCTTCCAACGTCATTTTTATCTAAGGTTATCTTCAATGGGAGCTACATTTGATGGAGCTCTTGCTTCCAACGTGGTATTTATCTAACGTTTTCTTCGATGGGAGATGCATTTAATGGAGTTCTTGTTTCCAACGTCGTTTGTAGCTAGCGAAACCTGCAATGGGAGCTACATTTAATAGGGCTCTTATTTCCAAAATTATTTTTAACTAGGGTTATCTTCGACGGGAGCTAAATTTGATGAAGGCTTTGTTTCCAAAGTCGTTTTTGTTTAGGTTTGTCTTCGATGGGTGCTGCATTTGATGGAGCTCTGGTTTCCAAAGTCATTTTTATCTAGCGTTATCTTTGAAGGGAGCTACATTGAATGGGGCTTTTGTTTTCAATGTCTTTTTATCTAGAGTTATCTTCGATTGCAGTTGCATTTAATGGAGTTTTTGTTTCCAACGTCGTTTGTAGCTAGCGAAACCTGCAACGGGAGCTACATTTGATAGGGCTCTTGTTTCCAAAATAATTTTTAACTAGGGTTATCTTCGATGAGAGCTAAATTTGATGAAGGCTTTGTTTCCAAAGTCGTTTTTGTCTAGGTTTGTTTTCGATGGGTGCTGCATTTCATGGAGCTCTGGTTTCCAAAGTCGTTTTTGTCTAGCGGTATCTTTGAAGGGAGCTACACTGGATGGGGCTTTTGTTTCCAATGTCGTTTTTATCTAGAGTTATCATCGATTACAGCTGCATTTGATGGAGCTCTTGTTTCCAACGTCGTTCTTATCTAGCGTTATTTTTGATGGGAGCTACACTGGATAGGGATTTTGTTTCCTATGTCGTTTTTATGTAGAGTTATCTTCGATGGCAGCTGCATTTGATGGAGTTCTTGTCTCTAACGTCGTTCTTATCTAGCGTTATTGTTGGGAGCTACATTTGATGAAGGTCTTCTTTCCAATGTCATTTTTATCAAAGGTTGTCTTCATGGGAGCTGCATTTAAGAAGCGCTTATTTCAAACATCGTTTGTAGTTAGCGTTATCTGAAAGAGGAGTTACATTTGATGGGGTTCTTGTTTAGAACTTTATTTTTATCTAGGGATGTCTTCGATGGGATCTGCGCTACATGGAGCACTTGCTTCAACGTCGTTTTTATCTTGCGTTAACTTTGATGTGAGCTGCATTTGATGAAGCTCATGTTTCCAAACTCGTTTTTATCTACCATTATCTTTGGTGAGGGCTATAGCTAGCTATCTTTGATGGGAGCTACATTGAAGGAACTCATATTTCAAACGTCTAGCGATACCTTTGGTGGGAGCTACACTTGATGGAAGTCTTGTTTCCAGCGGCACTTTATTTAGCAATATCTTTAATGGGAACCACATTAAATGATAATATACGTTTTCAGGCGTTTTTATACATGATTCATCTATAGCGTAAGAATAACCAACTGCGCTGTAGTATTAAGCAAAGATATTGAAGGTGGTTGACTATATAAAGTGTTATGTCTAATGTCCATTGCTTAAATAGAACATGTCATATGGGGTGTCCTTTATTTTTTTATTAAATTTAAGTTGTATTCAAGTCTCTCATGTTTCTTAGCTATGTTTTCTTGCCTATTTCCTGATATATCTCTGTAGCACCTACTGGCTTATTTTCAACAGTTGAATGTAGAAGTAACTACAAAACTAACTATCGAAGTAACTTTACCTATATAACTAATTAAAATATATAAACAATAGTTGCCCAACTTCCTGTCTAACTAACAGCTTAATCAAATATCTAATTAACTATCCAACTAGCTACTCAGCTTACCGTCCTACTAACTGTCCAACTGTCAGCCTGAACGTAGCGCAACTAACTGCTCTAGTAACTGCCCAAGTAATTGCCCAAATAATTACCCAACTAACAGACTAACTAACTGCCCCTCTAATCGTCATACCATTTTTTTTTCTAGGGAAGGAGGCGAATCTTCTAAAGACTCTCAGTATTATCTAAGGAGTGTCGGATTCGTTTGCGTAGGTCTGTCCCAAACTCCTACCGACTAAAACTCCCCCTTCTTTCTATAGGCCTCAACGGAATCGCCTTCCAGCATTGCTTCATTGGGGCTTACACCTTCTCTACCCACGCCCTATATTTACATTAACTTTTTTTTTCTTGCTCATTACTCATCCAGCATTATATCTCTCTCTTCTACTTGCGTCTGCCACTCTTCTTCCTCCTGGGTTCTCATTATTTCCTTTACTAGTGTTTCTACTACCTTCCACTTCTCTTCGCTTTGGAGCATGTTAGGTACTATATTGTCAACGTTTAGGACTTCGCCAATATCTTGTATCGCCTGTTCTCTTGTTGTATTCCACCTATCACACTCTAGGATGGTATGCTCTGGCGTATCGGGTTCCCCGCAGTATACGCACTCTTCACTATCAATGATCTTCATTCTATGTAGATAGACTCCGTAGCACCCGTGTCCGTGTTAGGAATTGGGTCAGATGGTATCCCACTTCCCCGTGTTTGCGCGTCACCCAAGGTCTCACGGTGGGTATTATTTTTCTAGTCCACGCAGCAGTTGTCCCTTCTTGGGCCCATTCTTCCTCCCATCTTCGGAAGGTTTCCTCTCTGGCCAGATTCCTCTGTGCCCTTTTATTTGCCCCGTTTGTTTAGGTCCGCTCTAACGCTAGCAGGTGGATGGGGATCGTTCCAGCAACCACTTGTATCGCCTTCGTTGACACCGTCCGGTACGCACTAGCCACTCTTATGGCTACTTTCCTCCTTCTCCAACATCTTCTTGTATTTATTTGCTCGTACGATGTTGTTCCATATCGGCGCACCATAAAGCATAATGGAATTCACTACCGAGCACACCGCTCTCCTGCATCCGACTCTGGCTCCACCAATGTAATCGTCATACTATCCACGCTACTAACCGCTTTACTAACTTCTCATCTAAGCGCCCAACTAAACGCGCAACTATTTGCCTTACTCACCACCCAACTAGCTGCTCAACTAACCACCCAAATGATAGCTTAACTAGAAGTAACAATCCAACTATAACTAAACGCATAGCTAATCACCCAATTAACTGCTCTACTAATTGTTAAACTAATTGTCCAGCTAACTACCTTATGTCGCCCAACTTACTGCTATCTAATCGGCCAACTATCTACTCAACTAACCACCCCACTAGTTGTAAATACTACTAACTGTCTTACTAATCGCTCAAGTAACTGTCCAACTAACCTTAGAAATAACTATTCAAGTAATAGCTCAACTAAACACCCAACTGAACTGCTCTACTAACCGCCCTACTAGGCGCCCCACTAACTGCCCTACTAGGCGCCCCACTAACTGCCCTACTAACCACCCTACTACTTTGCTTATATGTTTTCTATTTGTACGCTGCATATCCATAAGCTCACCATAGACGTCTGTATCTATGTAAACAACAAATAAAGATTACAGATATTCTGTGTCAAATGGGAAACCTTTACCTTCAGGGTTGGCAAAATGATGGTTTAGAAAAAATCATCCCTTCTCGAATAAAGAAGGAAACAATAAGGTGTAAATGAAATTTCAAAAGACTGTTATGATTTAATCATTCTATGAATGCAAACAGTACAGAGTTACAAATAACACTAATTTGCAGAACTGCATATTAAATGAAAATAATAAATAATTCAATTCGTTGATTATATTTCCGTGTAGGCCAAAAGAAAAGCTACTTAAGTTTACGTTTACGTAAAACGCGAAAAGAGTCGCACGAAACTGATATTTTGACTACAAATACATATTAGAATAGTTTCGTATTTATGTAATAACTAAAATAAATTATAATTAGGAAGAACTGGTATTCTTAAGGAATATTAAAAAAAATCTATTTTGTTTTAAATATTTTATTGGTTGCCTCAAACGAACTTGCAATCCTTGACAGTAAAAATTTGTTTAAAATTAACTTTCGCCTCCTCTTTACTAATGAAGTTAAAATTACTCATGTGGCTATTTCAGCCCCTAAAATACGTTTTCCAATCCCTAAATAGAAAAAATTTTATATAACTGTTATTTTTTGCCTGCCATTTAAGAAAGTTTTGTAAATACTAACCTCCTGAGTATATCATCCCTTAACAATAATTTGCAGAATGTAACCCCTCATAGCTTGTGACTACTGTGATCTGATGGAACACGAACATTAATGAAGGTAAGAGTTCCAGTTGTACTGCGTCAGTGATTGGCCTTAGTATTGGAAATAGGCCGATAAAATAAATAGTATATATTCCTCCTTAAATATGCAGAGACAATTTGAAGTATGGAAAAGTCCAAGAAAACCGTTTCGCTCAATTTTTTTTCTTATGTCAAATAAAAGGATCCGTTTAAGTGCCGTTCGGTTTAGAAGGAAATGCAGAGGGTAAGTGTTGGTTGACTGGCGCACGGAATTTCGCGTGCAGGGCCCTCTTGGGGAGGCTGAGCCCTACCGAGTGAGTCCCTGGTGAGCTATAACGCCGCGACCGTTGAGTGATAATTATAGGTCACGTGAGGCGTAATTGTGATCATTACTCCACTCAAATGTGCTTGACGACTTCTTAGATATACTTACCTTGCTTTAATGCACGAATTGCGGTTTGTATCTTCACCGTATGAATTGTCTAGCAAAAGCTCAAAACTTTTTAACGATTTGTTAAATTTCCTGTAAAGCAGAGACGGAAATTGTAAATTTTTATATTGCCGCCAGAAATGTAAGCAAGCTTTTAAAGAACATTATCTGAATAGTAATCAAAATGTAAAGTGAAACAGAGCGGAGTTAGTTTTGGTACGCAGTGTAACGAATTTTCTTGATTATATTGGATTTTCTAAACTAATCTCTAATAATTTAATAGTGTTAACATTTAAATATATAATAATATAACTCTCAGAATCTAAAAATATTCTATAATTAGATTATTTTATGAGGAATTATTTGTATACGTAATCACTACCATGTAACAGCACTGACGAAGAGACGAAGGAATACATTACAATAAGGAAAAAGTGTTCGATTTTGAAATTAAAATAAACACTAAAGACTCTAACGTTGAACAAACAAAAATAAAAGTAATTAGTAGCACTGTTGTGGATTGCATTACAAGTAAACCAATTTTGCTATTATATTCTTTAATAAATCTGTAGAAACATGATAAACATGTTGTGAACTTAGTTTTATATCATATTGTATGAATTATTATTTTTCAACTATATATTTATATATCAGATCAGTGTTTTATCATGGATATGGACTTTTAAGAACTTTTAAGAACTTCATCTAATGCATGATTTACTTAATAATAGTGCCGTTTCCATAAAATTATTAAATTCTTTAAAAAATAATAGCGTCTGTATAACCTTAACATTATCGTAACTATCATAACCAAAGTTAACCTTGACTATCCACAACGTGATCATTTCTTAACCTGGAAATATGACCTACCTGGGGTAACTTAAAGGCATCCTTTGTGCATACGCAGTAGTTACCAAAACTACAGTATTCGTTACGTTCAACTTAAAGTTGAGAAATAGCTATTCCAAATAGTTAACTTTGTCGCAACCAAAAAGGTTGACTTTTAACTAACTTGCAAGTGCACATTATAGTTGCATATCTTTAAAACGACCTAGAGTGGTTAGTTTTCGGTTACATGCAGTCCAAGAAGTTTTGAAAAAGTTATCAAAAAATATAAATAAATCCCTGCAGAAAGATAACCATAGTAAGTTGATAATAGTTGCACATACTGTTGTGGATAACTAAGTATACTGCAATTGGATTTAAGAATACTCTTCATTTTATCTACTGACCGAATACCTTATTGTCCTGGTAAGATAATTGTTTACACTTAAATCTAAATATATATTATTGTTTGTATTTCCCATTTTTCAATTACCTACAGAAGTGAGTAACAATAGTAAACAAAAACATAAATATCTATCGGAAACCCATATCAAATAAAATCATATTACATGTTTTATGTTCAGTAAGCTATCGTGTAAGCTCTAAAGATAATTTTTAGCTATTCTTATTGTCTATTGTGTTTTCGATAAACTGATTAAACCTCATTGTATTAAAATTTAATGCAAGTTATACATTTTCCTAAATTTTATAAAAACAATCACAAAAAATTTCTTTCAAAAAGTTCAGATATGATTTAAAGCTTTCCTTTGGTCATTTTGTTCTTTATATTTTTAACCAAATTTATATCAAATAAAGGAAATTTTATTAATAATTATAGTATATATACAGTTATAATATCCTACGCGAAATGAATATTCTTTAAAATTTTTGGGTCGATTAATCCAAATGTAACACCCGATTGCATTTGTTGATAAATATGTTTTGGTATACTAATTTTACTATATTATTTTTTACAAGTTAGTTGGTGCGAAAGATGACTTTAAAAATACCGACAAAGCATATTTATTACACAACAATAACACGTTTAAAAACTCGAAATGATTCATTTACTTGCCACAAATATAAGCATAAATTAGTTTAATGCTAGAAGATGTAAGAATGAAATATATTTACCTTTAGTTGCAGTGCCAAAGATCATACCTGGTTCCACAAAACTGGGCATTTTATCCCCTACGAAAGTATGGGTCCGGAAGTAAGCAGAAAGACTTAGGAAGTCTCTGTAAAAAACACTGTTTTGGATATTTAGGTTAAAATTGATACTTTTTGTGAGTACATAATTTGTTGTATATAACATGTATGTCTAATAATAAATAGCAATTGTTTGTAATGCATTATTTATTTACTCATTCTATAAGAAATAACATGATCATCTTAATTCAAACCGCAATAGCATTCTTTGGGTAGAAGCTAAATTTGCCTTACAGATAAACTTAGAGGGTGTTTTTTGACAGAATGCAGTCAATATGGACATCATTCACAGATAACTTTCCTGGGATCCTGTAACGGTTACCCACAGAGCATAACTTTTGGGTGTATTGGGGAGATGCCTAAAAGATGACTTTCAATGTTAGCTTTTGGACATCTTTTACTGTTAACCGGAAGATTACTTTCAAGGTTAGCTTTTGACCATATTTTATGGTTAAGCTTTTAACAACCTTCAGGATGCGTTAAGGTTGCTTTATGGTTAATTAATTTGTGACTAATGGTGCCCTTGTATTTTTAAGAGGTTAACTTTTAGATATCTTTGTGTGACTTTGGTTATGTGGGAAGTATTTACGATGAAACTTATTTGTCAAAACTATTAATTTTTAAATCTTAGCATTTCTAGTTGTGTAATTCTCGGTGGGTGTTTTCAGTGCACAAAAATGTTGTGTTGCAATCCACCACACACAATTTCCAAATCCGGTTGGCAACCGTGGGATCGTAATCCAAAAACCTTCCCTGCAAACTTTGTCTTCCGGATTTCATGTTAAACTGTAGGTTCTCCGCGTTTCAACCTTCGCACTTAAGACAAATACGCGGCATAGAATTGTGGAAAACAAAGTAGATTTAAATAAGTAAGTATGGGGTTAAACAAATTATTTCTAAGATAATTGAAAGGCCGAATAACATGCTCTTGCAGTAAAAACCCCCATGTTTGATATCTAAATTAATACCATGTGCATTTTTTTGCAGTTACAAGTAATTAGGAAAAACTTAAGCTGTTGAATTTTTTGGATCAACTCTTACATTAATAAACTTCAATACTGGATGGATAATAGATCTTAAGTACAGTGTAAAAGGATCACCATTGAGCAAAATCACGAGTAAAACTTGCAAATTGATATTATTGTCTTGTATCTATATACAGGGTTAACCACCTTGATTGCATAATTCTTCGCCTCGGTATTTTGGAGTCAAAATCAAGCAAAACCGTCCTAATAATAATATATTCCCAAACGCATGGTCTTCTTCTTCGAGTGCTTTATCTCTTAGGAGACGTAGCAATCTTTTCTCCTATGCCTGTGTTGCGCGTTTACAGTGACACAGACAAAGGACCTACAGCTTAGCGTGGGCTCCGAATCATGGGGAGTGTAAACACTTCTACTCCAGAGAAGATTTACCAGGCAGAATACCTCGCTGGTTTGCCATTGCCTTGCGAGGTACGCATGGTATCAGAGGTAAACACTGATTAAGAAAAAAGTAATAAATAAATGACCAACTATAATAAACTATTACAGAAGATGATTAATGTAGCTTATTTGTTTCAGCGCATGCACAAATTCTACTCCTAAAAGAGTTTCGTATTCGTTCACAAATTCCAGGTTCTTGTGTGACTTGATTAAAAGCATTTTTAATTTTATTTCTTGAATCATCTCGGTCTTGAATAGTTTCAGAGTAAACTAATTGTTTTAGATAACCCCATATTCAAAAATCAAGAGGATTTAGATGTGGTGAACGAGGCGGTCACGGCACAGGACGACCTCGCCCAAGCCAGTTATTGCCGAATGTTGCGTTTAAGTAGTGTTTCTTACTTCTACCGAATAATTTGCGGGTGCTCCATCATGCATAAAATATATATTTAGATGAGTTTGGAATGGCATCTCATTAAATATTGCTTCCAATTCGCTTGGTAGAAACGGAAGGTATACAACTCCTGTTGGCTTGTTTAGAAGAAAAATGGGTTCTGGTAATTGATGTCCTACAACTCCAGCCTAAACGTTGAAAGAATTGATCACTGTCTCAACTATTGCATGGGGATTTGCAACGCCCTATAATTGCGCATTGTAGTGATTAAAAATCCCGTTTCGCGTAAAAGTGGCGTCGTCGGCGATGAATACAACATGCATTGGGAAATGAACGTTTACTTGTTCTTGAAGTTTAGACCAACGACAAAAAGCTTCTCTGTTTTCATTGTCTCTTCCAATTAAAGGCTGCACCGGTTGATAGTGAAAGAGATGTAGGAGAACTGTTCCTTAAGAATTCGCAGTTCTTTGGCTCGTATTTTCCATGGCGGAAACTCGTCATTTACCGGTTGTTGGACCTTCTTCAACTCTCGTCAAAATTGCTTCTTCCAATTGCACAGCTACAACATTTGCTCTTTCGTTTTTACACTTCCCGTCTCTCGAAAACGTTGAAATACTCTTACAAACATTGTGCGGTACGGTAAATGTTTGTCGGTATGTATATCGTTCTTCGTGCAAACGCTATACTAACAACCACTTTTCATCGGCTAATAGTCCAGTCAATAGGAGTTTTTAGCCTACAAAAGGTGGGCTACTAATAATTTTGACATATGTAAACAGCGCGTTTTTTAAATTGTGGTATCCCCAGTAGGCCTAATCCACAGATGTTCTTTTTTTTGCAATTGAGTGAGTACAGCTCGTATTCCGTAATTTATGTCATCGAGTATGTTTATATTATTTCTTTTTTTTTCATGGTCCGGGTCGGTGTATGTTGATGTCTTCAGAATTGTCGTCCTTAGTGTAATCCTCTAACCCATTTTCCGCACTAAGAATCTGGGCTTCCATCCACGTCATTGCCTCATCTTCGTCGTCGCTCTCGATGATGACCTCTGGTGCATTCTCACATGATTCACCATTGCAGAATCCGCATTGCACCTTTCCTGCAGCCACATGGTCCACCGCATACCTTTTTACAATTACATGAAACGACGTTTAATAAGGGGCAGGCTTCTCTAACATTGGTACTGGACTGAGCCCATTGGTACCGAGTTTCCAGCCCCAGCCGGATGCATTTTTTTGGACTCCGCACCATTTTTGGACTTGGTGGTAGGTCCTAAACGCATGGTACCGTGCAGCGTCCGTCGTTGGTGGTAAAGAAGCTAGATTGGATTTGATTTTTATTGCCGCTGTTGCGAAACGTTGGTAGCGGAGTTTTTCCAAGGTTTCTTCTTCCATGTTGCCACTATACAAAGCAACGAGAAAGCGTGCTCCAGCGTCTGCGATGTCTTCTGGTTTGGCATTCTGATCTTTAAAGATGCCAATGACGGCATTGAGTGCTCTGTTTTTTTGGACAAGCGAAAAAAAATTGTTTTTCCTTGGTTGATAAGGGATGATGTCGTGTCACAGCCGCTAACCGCATGTAAAAACAGGATGTTTTTGGCTGCTTCTTTCACTTTCAAACTATTCGCGGAATACACTCTTTCAGCAGTTTTGCCTCTCCCCGGTTTGCGAAGGTAGATGTTGGTTTTGGATGAACCTAATGCTGTCAGCAGAACTAAAAGGTCGACGTCTTCGCCAACGATAAAAACAGCGTCGAATGATGAGCAGAAGGAAATCGCTGTGTTGACAATCAAGACATCAGCATCTTCTTCAGCCTGTTTAACAGTAAAAGCAGCATGTTCGATTTTTTTGTCAGCATGGAAATCAGACAGGCTTTATTTTTTACATTAGCCAAAAATCGTTCTTGAGAAACTTGAACCGTCATTGTTTCACCGAAAAAAACTTCCGCCGACATCTGCTTATTCGTTGGGCTAAGTCTTTCTGAGCTCTTCGTATTTTTATTGTCACCATCAGATGGATATCCATCGAAAACAACGACTGCGTTTGAATCGTCGTGATTTCGTACATATTGAACGTACTTCTCACAAATTAACCCAAAAGAATCATTACCATGCCATACAACTTTATGTAAAAAATACCCCCATACACAACATTGATTTTGTTATCTCCGAGTTCTACGCCTTCTGACAGTGGTGTGAAAACAGCATACAACGAAGATTTCGTGCCTTTGCGCATTCCGTCTTCCGAAAAAAGAGACAAAGGAAATGGAGCAAGTTCGAATCTAAAGTAATCCTTCATCTAGTGGCACAGGCAGTAAAAATATTTATACGTAACAAGAAAAATAACTTCAATCTGAAGTAGATTTCGCTATATAATATTATTGTGATGATAATATTATTAATATTATCATTTTTACAATTTTATATACACATTTACAATGTTATATATAAATGATAATATTATTAATATCATCATTTTTATAAAATTTACCGTGAAAAGATTAAGTTGGACGATTTTTTGGAAGAATGTTCACGTTTGCGCCGCTGTACTCGTTACACATCAGACTTACAAAAAAAGAGTTGATTCAACAAATATAGGGAATTTAGTCTTCTTCAAATTTGTATCAGACATTTTTGTCGTAGGATCAACCGTTGAGGAATTATTTTAGAAAAACCAATTTTTTTGAGGAATTATTTTGGAAAAACCAATTTTTTGTACCTTTAATCCAAGATGGCGGACCGCGCCGACCCCATCAAGGTCGAAAACTTAGATTTTCATCGGGACCCGGAACTAAATAACATATGTCAAAATTATTACTACCCCACCTTTTGTAGGCAAAAGGCCTTTTTACTCCCTATTGACTGGACTATAAACCATGAACAAAAACCATTATCTACGAATTCTACCACTGAGTATATAATCGGGACCATGACAACAAATAGGAAAATTAAGACACGTCAAACAACAGAATCAGATCGGGGACCGCGGTAGAGTAATGGCCGCATCGCTTGGCTTGGAGTTATTCTACCAAAGTCGCTCAGGTTCGAATCTTGAGCATTGCACTTTCCCAGGGTGTTTGTGGTGTCTGGGGCATGGGGTTTTCAAGGGTGGGGCATATTAGACCTGTGAATAGCACGAAATGTGCTGCGCCGGGGTAAGCTGGGTGGGATGGGAATCTTGGAGTTGCCCTTGGCAACTCAACGATTCTTTAAAAAAATATATTCAGATCATGCAATTTACTTCAGTACGTACATATCCTGTGGTAAAAAAAT
>JABXWE010062190.1:0-13071 GCA_014611495.1 Limonius californicus
GTCGAACTTTTTGAGCATTTCCTTACACCAATTAACACGAGCCTTTTTTTGAGCTTCGGTCCAATTATTCGGAATCCGTCGGAAACAGAACTTTTTCGCAACTAAATGTTTATGCAAAATCAAATGTACTGCAGTCTTCGATATGCCTAAGGATGCCGCTATCTCACTGTAAGTCACATGCCGATCTTCTTCAATCATGTTGCGCACAGCATGTGCGATGTTTTTTGAAACAGCAACCGATTTCGGTCGTCGTTCACGAAATTCATCACTGGCGGACGTACGACCACGACGAAATTGTGCAAACCAATTCTAAACAGTCTTTTCTGATGGAGCTTCATTACCAAAAGTTGAACGAAGCGATTCTATGCATTGTTATTGAGTTAGACCTTTACTAAAATCGTAAAAAATCATACAACGAAAACCTTTAGGTGAAATTTCCATTCTTTTTACAAAATTGCTTTTTTTAAACGCCCACTGTAAACAAATTACTCGGTCAATTTCTAAGCTGCCATGTTTTCGCAGTAACAAATGTCAAATTTTACGAAAATAGTAATGACACATCTTAATAGCACCACCGAGTGGTCGTTTGTAAAAACTTAGAAGGCTGCCCTCGTAGCTCTCTTTACATTTTTCTGTTATTTTTAAGTCGTTATCTGTATGCAGTAGGTGTATTTAGAATTTATAACTGCGAACATTGACAACAAACTATACTTAAATATAAGAAACGTTTAAAAAATATCGCCCCGTCCAGTAACTGAGGGTTTGATGAGTTCGAGACCGGCACTGTAAACATCTGTAGTTAAATTCTTGCTGCGTTATGTCATTATTACATATGATAACGGTAGTTCTCAAATCTCGTTAATAATTATTAAGAAAATTAATTTAAGATAAACAAATTAATGTTTTAAGGACTGTAATCGATAACAGACGACACAAACCACTTTGTTAAAATGATATGCGGATTCTGTTTTCCTGGTAAATAATATCAACTAGATGTACTTCTGTTTCATGTTCAATTTTAGGTTAATACCGTACTAATTGGCAAGTTATAGAGAACAATCTTCCAAGCAATAATCGACAATAATAATTTTAATTTTTTTAATAAGCTAAAAATTGTAGCATAGGAAGATAAAAATAAACTTTTTATAAGTACTGCCTATTGTAATCTGTTTAGAAGTAATTTTTATGTACTTTAAATAACCGAGATATAAAGCTATTTGTCTTGACAGACTCATCCTGTATATTCAGTTATAGTTCGTTACTATAGGAATCGGCGAAACTGCATGTATTTTTGCTCCCCGCTAACAACGGCGTTGCAGTCTAAAATTAATTATGTTTGTGGACTTGTTTAAGTACTCTCAATAATACTATTTATTACATTATTACATTTTTTTTGAGCAGTCAGACCACGTTGCCTTTACCACCCTGCATGACAGTGTTAGATGTGGAATTTCTAATAATTTCAATTCCCAATTCGAAACTAAAGTATTTGCTGTAATTTTTTTATTTTAGGGGCAAACTGAACAATTCCCAAGTGCAGATTTCAAATCTGCCCCTTTCTTTTGGCTATAACGCAACCAACATCACAGATTACTACTATTATTATTATTTCAGGGGTTCAACTGTCTACCTGTTTTCGTACCCTTGTTTTACACCTTCAAAGAACCATAAATCAACGTGGGCAATAAACAAATAGTAAACGTGCCTTGTGGTAGATATAATAATGTTTTCAATGTTGAAAATACTTAACCACAATAGGTAATGCAAAAATTACCAACAAATTTAATTTAGAAATGCCATTAAAATGAAATTAAATTAAATTAAAATTATTATTAACTATATTCAATGTTTATTTTGAATTTTGAGGTGTTATATGCACTTTCTTGCCTCGGTGAACAAATAGCTATTACATAATTTTTGATTAGTACTTTTTATTTTTAAAAACCTAGTAAGTTGATTTCATTGAAGTTTTTGTTTCTTATCAAATTTGTCATTAATTTGCAAATGACTGGAATTTGTACAAGAAAGATTTTGTTAGTCCAACTATTTGAATATTGTTAAACCGTTACCAGAAAATATCACAGCTAATAATAATGAAAGTACAAAAGGATGCCAGAATTTCGGTGAATCCTATAATCCGGGGACGGCAGTTTTGCTTAGAAGAATTTTTCTTTTCTTCTTTGCCGACCAATAAATTGTACATGGCTAAGTGAAATAAGATTATTGTAAGAAACACATGGTTTTTCTGAAAATTTAAACCTAAAGGCTTGTAAATATAAATACTGGATTTTTCATTACTTGTTAGTCGGCTGTGTCGCCTGTCGTCTCGCTTCCGTGTGCTGTTTATTTCCTGTGCTTTTTTAGTTGTTAAAAATCTGTCTTTTTCAAGACAAACTTATACAATTGGTGTTATACATTCAGGTAATTATAAATCATACGTTAAAAAATTATACTTGTCTGTGACTTTTGTTAAATTTTTGTTATCAACGCCCGCAGTTTATTAATTATTTGCAATTACAGACAAGATTACATCTTCTCATAATGGGTGTACATGATCTAAAGAATCCTTCTATGAGTATCAGAAGAAAGAGTAGAAAAATGATTTCTAGACAGGTCCAAGCTGCATTTCGGTAAGTCTTTTTGTTCTTTTCTATATCTGCCAATAATAATTTTAAACAAGGAAAGTGGCTGTTTATATTGCTGTAAAACGAACTAATAACGCTGCCAAGGAAACGAAGGAGCAATTTTCATAAAGACCCACTGAAGATGCTTTTTTCACTTTGTTTACAACTAGCCATTGCAACGCAAAAATTATGAAAAACGACGATTTTGAAGAAATTATTATATTCCTTATATTAAAATGTATGAGGTGTTGGATAAACTGTTATAGTATAGGTACACGTGAGTAATTGAAATCCCACTTAAAAAACTTTTCGTACACAGCCTCGTGGGTAAAACATTTTTTAGATAAATTCAATTGTAACTCACTTGTACTATAAATAACTATTATTTGAAATAATATTTACTGTTTCCATTATTTCAGAAAGCATAAAATGACTAATGAAGTCCGCGATCCCTCTTCTACAATGGAATCATCAATTGTTGACAGCAATGTGTAAGCATATACATATTTTTATCAATTATTATTTACGAAAAGAAATTCTAAAAGAGTATACCCAAAATCTTAGAACATTTTAAGTGAAGGTGATTTATTTTATTTACAGTAAATCAATAGAGGACTCATCTGCAGTGCCGTCAACGTCCAAAGGGTTCGCTGATTCTGGAAATCCAATGTAAGTTTTTATTTTGTTTATCGAAAATTATACGAAACATTTTGTTTATCGATAAAACTGTAAAGCTTTTTTTTTAATACCTACACTTCTTTTTTTGGGAATTGTTAAAGCGTTGTTCTTTTTTTAATTAAATAAGTATACTTATTAGCAATGCATTTTTCAATTTTCAGTCAATTGTCTTAACAAAGATTCCACGGAAATATTAGTTATTTTACACAAAATTTTTCGCAGGTCAATTGATGATGAACGTGACAGTGCCGAATTTGAAGAGATGTTTTATGAAATTGAGGCAGAAACTGAGAGCCCAAAAAGTAGTAAATTGTTCGAAGTTTCCGGACGGCGATTGTTCAGCGTCAAACATCTTTTTGAACAACTGCAGAACATCAAACATGAGCCATTTAATTGTTCTTTCAAAGATCTGGAAATTATTGGAGAACACCGACATGGATTACAAAGCTGCTTCAACTTTGTGTGCAATATGTGTGGCAAAAAAGAAGCAATTACCACCGAAGAAGATTGCGACAACAGCATCAATCGTTTGGCAGTATCGGGTGCCGTTGCTACTGGAATTGGGTATTCGCAGGCAGATGAACTTTTTTCATCCATAGATGTACCATTTATGTCCAATAAATTGTACAACAAATGTTCTGACGTAGTTGCCGCTAATATCAAAACATCCGCGTGGGAAAAAATTGAAGAAGCAGCAGCAGAAGAAAGGAGAATTGCGATAGAATGTGGTGACGTAAATTCAGATGGAATTCCATGTATTGCTGTGATTGCTGACGGTGCGTGGAGCAAACGAAGCTACCGCTCCAATTACAATGCTTCCTCTGGGGTGGCGGCTATAATAGGAGCTAAAACTAAAAAAATCTTATTCATGGGAGTGCGCAATAAGTACTGCACAATATGTGACAATGAGAAAGACAAAACTGATCCAAACCCTCACATCTGTTATAAAAACCATAATGGGACTTCTACGTCAATGGAAGCCGACGTTATAGTAGAAGGATTCAAAAAGTCGATCACAATGCACAATTTAATATATGGAAAACTAATTGCTGATGGTGACAGCAACGTGTACAAAAAAATATTGTTAGCTGCACCATATGGACCTCAATTCCACGTAGAAAAAATCGAATGCAAAAATCATGTATTGAGAAATTACATGACTAAACTGACCGATTTAAAAAATAATACCGCATACGACATCGAACAAAGAAAGATTTTGGGGTTAAAACTGGAAAAACTGAGAATAGCTGTTAGTTTAGCCATAGTTTTTTGGACTAAAATTGATGATATGGCATTCCCAGAGAGAGAGTAACGCAATTAAAAAGGGATATAGAAAACGGACCATTACATGTGTTTGGAGATCATACGGAATGCATTCGTAACCAAAGCTCTTTTTGCACCGAAGAGAAAAGAATTTTGAAACGAGCGGCAGGAGAATCAAATGCGGTAGAAAAGCTAAAACAAAATAATTTTTACAATGAGATTGTTTCGCGCAACAGAAGAGTGGCGGATCATGCATGGAGCTTGTTGCATAATGTCAACAACAATTTGGCGGAATGTTACAACTCTATTGTAGGAAAATTTGTTGGTGGAAAAAGGGTAAACTTTTCGTTGAAAGGTGGGTACACAGCAAGGTGTGAAGGTGCTGCTTTGTCTTTCAACAGCAATAGTGGTTCCTACCATGACGAATTGCAAAAGAAAATGTTGAGAAATGGACCAGGCTTCTACACGCAAAAGCATTGCAAAAAAATATCAAATTTAAGAAAAAAGCAACGCTTGCGAAAATACAAATGCTCGCAAAAATCTGTTGGTCCTGATGCTGACTATGGGCTATGTGTGGAGGAAGTGCCTGATATGACTGAAAGTCAATTTAATGCTAAAAAAGAAATATTTTTAATAAAATTATCTTCCGATATAGAGGAAATTGAAAAAAATACCGAAAATCAAGCTTCGTCGGACTTGTGGTTTCGAGAAAGAAAATTGAGATTGACAGCTTCAAACTTTGGAAAAATATGCAACATGCGAAAAAAAACTTCTTCCAAAAAGCTTGTGGAGTCTTTATTGTACAGGCCATTTAAAGGTAATGTTTGCACAAAATATGGGCAGGACAATGAAGATATAGCAGCGAAAAGATTCGAAGATGAAACCAACCTCAAGACAAAAAAGAGCGGTTTAAAGATTTGGCACAAAAAACCTTTCTTAGCAGCTAGTCCTGATAGGCTGTTAGAGGATAATTCGGCTGTTGTCGAAATAAAATGTCCCTACTCTGCTAGACATTTGTCACCAGAAGAGGCAGTAAAAGAAAAAAAAATTACATGGTGCTCATTAATAGACGGTACAATACAATTAAAAGAAAAACACGCATATATGTACCAATTACAGGGTCAAATGCTAATTGCAAATGTAAGCAAAGCTTATTTTGTTATTCATACAGAGAAGGGTGTGCATGTACAAAAAATTCAAAAAAATAATGCCTTTTGTCTGAAGATGGTCGAGAAATTACAAAAGTTTTACTTTGGTGCTGTTCTCCCAGAATTATTAGATTCGAGAAGATCGAGGGATTTACCTCTTCGAGATTTTTATTTAGAAGAATAAATGTTTTATTTATATTTGCATTGTTGTTTGTTGTATTATTTACATCAATCTCTAGGTTATAGCTTTATATTTTTTGTTTTTTGTTTCTAAGACCATTTGTACTAATATATTAATTTTGAATATAGAATTGTTTTTTTTTGTAAAATGAAAAATAAACATTTTTTTTCCTCTACTAAACTAAATTCCTTAACATAGATTGGTTAGTCAACTAAAACAGACTCTTAAAAAGTACTGCAAGAACGAAAATAGTGGTACCAAAAAATTTGATCAAAACTTTCTATTTTTTCGTAAAATCAAATATAAGTTTTTGTTCCTATTATAAACTGTATTCGGAGACATACGGTATATACATTTTTTTTAAATACATAACAATTGCATAGATATTGCCATGAATCTAGTAAGACTAATTATAATTTTCTTTTATTTGTTAGTTTGGAACTTTTAGAATTCAAAGACACATTTGGTTTGGCAATACATAAAATGTTCCATTATGGCCGGGTAATATTTGGTTATTTTTTCATTTTTTGGGTGTAAATAATAATAATAAACAAATGTTACAACTCTATTGTAGGAAAATTTGTTGGTGGAAAAAGGGTAAACTTTTCGTTGAAAGGTGGGTTCACAGCAAGGTGTAAAGGTGCTGCTTTGTCTTTCAACAGCAATAGTGATTCCTACGAATTTCAAAAGAAAATGTTGAGAAATGGACCAGGCTTCTACACACAAAAGCATTGCAGACAAATAGCAAATTAAAAAAAAGCAACGCTTGCGAAAATACAAATGCTCGCAAAAATCATTGTTGATTGTTGTATTATTTACATCAATCTCTAGGTTATAGCTTTATATTTTTTGTTTTTTTATTTCTAAGACCATTTGTACTAATATATTAATTTTGAATGTATAATTGTATTTTTTTGTAAAATGAAAAATAAACATTTTTTTCTCTCTACTAAACTAAATTCGAAAACATAAATTTGTTAACATTTCAAAGCCAACTAAAACAGACTTTTAAAAAGTACTGCACGAACGAAAATAGTGATACCAAAAAATCTGATTAAAAAAAAAGAATAACCTAAATAGTTTTAATAACACAAATAGGTACATATGTATTTCAAATCAAGCAAAATTTTCTATTTTTTCGTCATTTTTTCGTAAAATCAAAAATAAATTTTTGTTCCTCTTGTAAACTGTATTCGGAGACATACGGTATATACATTTTTTTAAAATACATAACAATTGCATAGATATTGCCATGAATCTAGTAAGACAAATTATAATTTTCTTTTATTTGTTAGTTTGCAACTTTTTGAATTCAAAGGCAGGTTTGGTTTGTCAATACATAAAATGTTCCATTATGGCCGGGTAATAAAACGATTATCTACCCATCACCGTAATAAAGTTGGCTTGACGCCGAAGTTTCTACCTGAACTATCTACAGCGCCTCTCGCGGCCAAGTTGGAGAACTAAATGTGCAAAATATACAAAAATGACATGTGATTATTTAAACAATACACCTTTTTTTTAAACTGGTTATTATTGATTTATATCAAGTACAGCATTTTACACATGTCTGCTTATTTTCTTTTCTAAAAGTATCGTAGACATGAAGATACATCGTCCTCTACGTTCTTGCTTTTATTTAAATAAATAATTTTTTCTTCGTCTTGTTTTAGATTCAGCGGGCTAGGGAATAGTATTATTAATGTTAATCCAAAAAATCAAAAGGCTATCTTTAGATCTAGATACCAAAGAATGCAAAAACAATAAAAATAAAACGATTGCGGTCTACTTTTTACGTGATACATTTTTTTTAAATAATGAAACAGATTCAGCGGGGTAGGTATTAAAAATACGCGTAATTTGATGTATGATACATATAATAAAAAAAATGAATTACACCCAAAAAATGAAAAAATAACCAATTTTGGCCGGGAGGATCAGCCTTAACACAGAAAATGTAGCGTTAAGCTCAAAGTAATTCTGTTTAATTGTCTGCTGATGTAAATCATCGTTGCTACTTGGTTAAGATGCGGTAGTAAGCATAATGCATGCAGTTTACAGGTGTAATAAATGCGATCGTAAAAAGCTTCACAGCGTAGATATTACTACATTTGGCAGTCAGTAAATATAAGGGTAATAATCTGACAGCGTCCCTAAATATCACATCAACCTCTGAGGCTCAATTTATATTTTGCATTAATAACACTACACGAAACATTTTTCAATTAACAAATGCTATGTTAATGAACGAACACTTGCATATACTAAAATAGTATTATTGTTGGTTTTTTATTCAGATTAGACGTCAACTCTTAATATTAAAGGTGTGGCGGATTTTCCAAAACATATTAAGAAAAGTTTCGATTATGCCCGTTCGATTCTACCTGACTTTAGAATATAGAACCAAAATACTCTCGAATGTACTACTGCCCAAAGACATCATATAAAATCTGTAAGGCACACGTGGCTTGAAATAATAAACAATTTATCAATTATTAGTTATCACAACAACAGATTCTATGTTGATGTCTTGGACAGACTTCATTTGCTATGCCAAGGTTTCTAACAACGACGAATTTAAAAATTCAATTCGTTTACTCACTGAAGATGGAAGTGCCTATAAATTTGCAATACATTCGATAAACACAGAGATGTAAAATTTTTATTGCCTTGTAGGACGTTCATATATGGTAGTATTTCAGCACGTACTTGCCGTAGTTTTATTTTTGTTCAGTTTCTACATATTGCAAAAATCTTTAAGTGGGCCTTTTAGTCGAATAGGAACTATCTAAAGCCATAGGTCCCGTGTCACTGATATGTGACACGTTAAAAATCACTACTGGGGTTAAAACTACCTTAGATAGGTAAAATTCGTATTTAGGGTGTTCAAGGGGTCAAATATGGCTCGATTGCAAAATATGCATAGGAAATCACATCCTAGATCTCGCTTAATCAAACAACCACGATAACACCCACTAACATCATTGATTGTGCAGATTTTAATTTGTAGACGCCTGATTTCAAATAAAGCGTTAGTATTGCCCTTAGCGTTAAATACGTCGATCAATTCCCTGTTCTAAAAAGCAGATTTACTTGGCTTGTTTATAACATTTTCAAATTACTCTGATATATTACGAAAATATGAAAGCAAATTTGAGTGTATCAAAGTGGTACGTGTTTAACAAACCAGGTAAGAATCCTCATGAGCCTACAAATTATAGGCCAATCAGACTTTTACCTGTGCTATCAAAAATTTTTGAAAAAGCCATTCTTAGAAGACTAAACATAGAACTTTCAATGAAAAATGCAATTCCAGTTTTTCAGTTTGGTTTTAGACCGAAACACTCAACAAATCATCAATTATAAGGATAACTGAAATCATTGAAAGAGGATTTGAGCGCAAGGAACACACAGTAATAGCTTTTCTCGACATAGCAAAAGCATTTGATACGGTATGGTTTGATGAACTGTTATATAAATTGATTAAACTCGATTTACCGCACTATCACCTGCTAATAATCAAATATTTTCTGGAAGATAGAAAGTTTCAAGTCAGAAGTAACACTACCGTCTCAGCAATCAAAGATATATTGGCTGGAATACCACAAGGATCAATTTTGGGACCAATGTGTTCATGCATGACATCCCACGCCTGCCCAATTCTACCATTGCAGTGTATGCAGACGACACTGCAATCGTCACTCAAAGTCAAAACATTGATGTAGCTGTCCAACAACTCCAAGAAAACTTAAACGAACTAAGCGGATGGCTCAAGAAATGGGAAGTAAACCTCAACCCTACAAAATGCGAAGCAACAATGTTCACCCTGCGACGACCGGCTACCCCAAACAACTTAGTAATAAATAACCAACCCGTACCATGGAATAGTCCTGATCAAGGAGTGAAGTACCTAGGCGTTCATCTTGATAAACGACTATCTTTGAGATTACATGTAAATAAGTAACTGAATGAAGCTCATGCAAGGTTATCACAGTTGAATCCGATAATAAACCGCAAAAGCCCTTTAAAACTCGACTGCTCTCTACTTATTTACAAATCATTGCTACGACCAATTATGACCTATGCCTGTCCAGTATGGGGTGCAGCTCCTAAATCAACGATAAAAAAGCTGCAAGTCTTTCAAAATAAAATTCTACGAATAGCCACTAACTCACCATGGTTTGTACGTAACATACAAATCCATAGAGAACTGCAAATGCCTACAATTGAACAATTTATCAAAAAATGTATTAGGACCTTCCACAATAAACTCGGTGAATGTCCTGGCGCTACCCATTATGGAACAGGAGAAAAATCAATCCACAAGCGACTCAAACGCAAACTACCGCAAGGTGTATTGTCAACATCTGAAGAAGAAATTAGTGATAAATGTGCAATGAACAGTTCTGTGTATAGCTCTTGTATAGATGATCCGGAAATGTACACTAAAAAAAAAGTGTTACGTAAAATATGTTGTTTTCATTGTATTGCTGTCGATAATGACATTTAAACACGTTGAGACACATATCACGTGGATAACTGAAATCAATTAGTAGTAATAATATATTTATATATTTATTAACGTAATTGCTATTTATATAATACTTAAGTATAGCCCTGAATACCACGAAAATGCATTTTTATCATGCGAAGCGGCATTACCCTTGTACAAGGTACAAGTATTTTCTGATACCCAAAATTCAGGTCTGTATCATCAAAAAGTACAGGCAGCCTATATGAAAGCTACTGTTTTAAGTCGTTAAAGTAAATAAACAATGAAACAGTTATTTTATATTTTCCGTATGAATGTAATCGAGTAATTCAAGGAATGCCTTTAATTCCAATTCTCGTGGTCTTGGCATACAATATAATGGAACGTGAAATTTAGGTATCAAAATGTTTGTATATATCGTCTCAAATAATTTGCATGGCTTGTTATATTAAAACATGACATTTTGATCTTTCCTTTCAGTTCATTAATTAGTTCGTATGGTCGTGGTAGAACCGAGTATCAGTTTAGGCCGCACTAGCTCCTCTGACTTGGGGTCTGGTACGATTCGCCATCGCCGATTGGCCGTCGCCGTTTCGCCGTCGGCCCGGTTGGCCGTCAACAAATTCGCCGCCAGGCCGGTTCGCCGTCGGAACATTTTAACGTGTTAAGTTAAGTTTAATAGGAAAAATCATTTGTCATTAATTCAACATAATATTTACAATATTTAATATAATATAATGTTATTTACATTTCATAATGATGTGCCAAGCCCCTAAGATATTTTAAAATATCGCTGTTATCATCAAAATTCTGAACTAGCTATAAATTACGCTCGTCTGCATCCCTACATTTTTTTTAATTTTGATGGTGGAGGATTACCAGCAGCAAGTTGTTCCTAACAAGTATCCCGTCTTTTGTGCACTTTCCATAACCCCCCGATAAATTTCCAGATTGCTGGGTGATCCATTCCCAATTCCAACTGAAGTCTTCTATGTGCGGCCACCGCATGGTTATTTGTTCGGTTTTGTCCCTTGAATGTTCTTTGATGAAGGTTCCACATTTCATGAGGAAAATGGGGTGGACGTCTACCATTTCCTCGTCTTTAAATGATTAATACAAGTAGTATAGTATCCTTCATAGTTGTCTTCAGACCAATCGATGAGTGGTTGCAGCTCTGCAGGTAAGTCATTGGCGAGAACATCAATAGGTTCGTCCAAGTTTGCAGGGAACAGAAACGCCAAAGAAGATACCATTTTGGCGCTCAGTGCAAATTGTCGATCGTTATTGTATTCCCTAAGATGTCCCCTTGCACCGAAATGCTTCCTCATATTTTGGGGGCTAAATGAAAGAAACATCCGTTAAAGTTCGCGCCTGGAAAGCAATCTTTCGTGGCGGTAAATGCTGCTTGTCAAAATTACAGTGGATTGCTACTAGTTGTAAATTTGGAATTAAACCTTTAATCAATTCGAACATTCGGTTGTATGTGGCTCGTTATTTGTTCGGTAGAAGGGCATAAAATATTGGATGTACACCATTATTTTTAGTAGCCATTATAGTGTACACTTGGGAAAATAACGATGGTGCTATTGAAAATGGCTATTGGTTGCTTCTTCGCTATCTGCCAATAGCAAATTCACTTCAATTACAGGTTGCACCTCGTAAATTCTATAAGCCTCTGGTAATATTGACTGGTTTCTGCAGCACGTTTCTTCACTTTCGCTACTACTTGTGCAACTTCCACATAAACCGCCGAGGAATCGTGAGAATGTTGGTTGGCTTCCTTAATAATTTCACCATTTCTAGTATGAATTCTTGCCTTGCACATCTGTCTTCGATCGCATCTTCAAAATATAACACCAATATCAGTTTTACTAAATGTATCAAACACAAACAAAATCACTTACAGCAAATTTTTCTTTTCCCCTTTTTGACAAAATTGTTCCGTCCATTATTAAAACTTCTTACTGTCACGAAAAGTCTGCAGATATTAAAAGGCCCTACCGAAATTGTTTGTATTTACATTACAAAAAGGGGCCGGTAGTTAAGAAAATGCATAGAAAGATCAAGTAATTTGCATCTTATCTAATCTTCTTAGAAAGGATTAATAAATAACATTTTAAATGGGTGAAGTATTAAGATATTATTTGTTAAACTGTTGCCATTAAAATTCTATTTTAGAGATAATATCTTTATTATTTAAGCACTTACAGCTTTTCGAGATAAATGTATGAATTATAATTATTCATATCTTACTTTACTGTAATATTTCAGTTTTGTTGTTAGTATTTTTACAATGCCTAAATGTCTGCCTTTTTAGAAATTTTTTGTGAATTTCCGGGCTCTAATAATAATATTTACTGACTTGCGACGGCGAATCGGGTCGACGGCGAAGCGGCTCAATGGCGATTCGGGTCGACGGCGAACCGGCGACGGCGAATCGTACCTTTCCGCTGGCAAGTGCAAGTACACTAACCACTAGGCCACCGAGGGCGACACCGTCTTGCAGTATGAAGGAAAATATCAAGTATTCCAAAAAACATTTGCCGTTGTTTATAACCATATCCATGATTTGTCAATAAGTTTGACAGAGGTTATTTTACGTTATATTTTATAGTTAAAAACAGAAAAAATTATTTATTATACATAACTCTTATAAGGTACAACTAAACTGAAAATTTATAAAAA
>JABXWE010062244.1:0-11247 GCA_014611495.1 Limonius californicus
GAATATAATGGTTTATCGATGTAAAGAGGTAAATTTCCTTTTTTAATACAAGGTCGCTTTAGGATCCCCTCAATAGGAATATTAAAACAAATTAAGAAGGCGTTTAAAGTTTTTCTATCGTAACACGATAAACGTTTCATGAAGGTACGTAACGTTTTAAAAATGTTACGAGACATTATATTTAAAAGAAACCAAAGAAATGCATTTCTAAGTTACCAACAATATTATATGTATATTAAGTAGATGATAATACAGTATTTATCGTTAAGAAATGTTGACCACGGGACCTATCCATAAAAATTATACCATTGAATTACATATTACTGCAATTATAGTGATATAATTACCGTTAATATTACATTAATTAATTTAACTTATGAAAACTGCAATAAAATGGTGTTCTTCTGAATAATTGGTTGTAAATTACATAATTAAGTATTTTAAGAATCATAAATGCAATGCAATAATTTTATTGTTGCTCTACAGTTTTCATTTTGATAATCGAATGAGATTTTCAAAGATAGCAGTTTGTAAGGGTTTCAAAATCAATATTGCCAATAAGTTTGCAATATACTACACAAGTGTTTTCGCAAGATCAAGCAGAACGTTTATGCAACTTTAACCTTAACTTTCAAACATATGTTTGTGTTGTTGCAAAATATGAACTTGTTGCTGAGCTTGTGCCCAATTAATGACATTTAGCAAATATTTCTATTAAGAGGAAAACTTCGAATTTTTAAAACATTTATTAGAAAGCATGATCAAGTACAGTGACAAAAAAACGTTGTTGCGGCACGGCGGCCTTTGAAAAACAAAACGGATGTCTAGAGCATGCTTTAAGCACTCTTAAATGTCAGTGTCACTTCACACTGTCACCTAAAGTTCTGCTATTCATATATGGAGGAAAATGGTGTTAAAAAAGCGATGTGTCTATAAGAATTGCATTTCAATAATGCTACACAATTAGAAAACGAAAAGTAGGAGTATTTCAATCTAATATTTAAATGAAAGGGGGTTTTAAAATTGTTTACCAATTCTCAAGAGGGAGAAAGACCTGTTCAGTTTCATATACCGGGTGATTCACGGGAGAATACATGCTGCGATTCTAAGATTAGGCAACCCAAAACATATGTCACAAAATACTACGATATCTAAAATTTTGTTGGCAGTATGACCAATAATCCCAATCCGGCTTGCAACCGTGGGATCTTAATGCTAAAAACCTTCTCTGGAATTTCTGTAGTTCGGATTCGACGTTAAACTGTAGGTTTCCACATTAGCGCTGAGGAGAAACACGTGACAGAGAAGAGGTCGATGCCCAGCAGTGGTATAAAAAGGCTGGCAATGTGAATGAAATGACGAATAAGAGACGGCTGTTTGGTATTTTATACGTTTGAATGCCGAGACATTTCTGCATTCGAATACATAAATTGTTTCAATTGAATGAATTTTACTTAAGCCAGTAAACCGTCAAGCATATCAAACATTTAAAATTTATCAGCAAGGAATTCATTTACAATATTATTAAGGAAACCTTTTCTGAAACATTGGCGCAGTAAATACCAAATTTGTAGTCTTCTAGAGATTCGAGAATTGTATTTCAGAAATGGTAGACAATTAGAAAACCCACAGTAAGAGTATTTAATTACATTACTTAAATAAAATATTGCCTTTCTTTACCATAGGTTTACCAATAAGCAAGGGCGGTGGTCTGGCATACAGTAGCATATACCGGGCGATCCGCAGTAGAGTACATGTATAAAAATAGGCAACACAATACACATGTAACAAGGTACTGCGAAATCTAGATTTTTATTGCCGGTGTTATGAATAAGAGTATGTGTGAACGCTGAAACATTTCTACGACATTCTCCAAATATTACGATATTCAAACTTTGTTTCAATTCACCGAGTTTTACTGCAGCCAGTAAACGATCAAGCACATCAAACAGCACTCCCTGAGTCATAATACCGTCACTAAAAATTTAGATATCGCAGTATATTCTGGTATATATTTTGGGTAGCCTATTCTTGGAATGGTAAGCTGTTGCCTTCCCACGAATCATCCTGTATACTGTCAGACAGCGACACATGCATAAACATTGGGTTTTAAAATTTTTCTCTGTAAATACTTACTTTGCACTAATATTACAATAGAACCATTGCAGCTTTGTGGGCGGCAAAAAACAGAACTAATATTAGAATTTAGTAATTTCTAAGTTTCCTATTGGTAACACTTTCTGACAATTATCCAATCGACGTTAAATCGTTAAGCTTATTTGGATAACATAACAAAACACATCAGTGGCGTACTAAAAACTTCAACTAATTATGCTAAAAAATTGCAGTGTGAAGTAGTAATGGGCGTATTTCGAAAGAAATCATTCGAAATATTTGATTTTGCATATTTCTCGAGATGCGAGTAATTCATTCGAATAATAGAAACTTCTTGAATACGTTCGTTTAGTGGCGCGCGCATCTCAACTGAAACAATTAGAAATATTCGGTTATGCATGCATCTCCGAGATGCGACTGATTTACTCTAACGATAGAAACTTCTCAAATACGTTCGTTAGCGGTGCGCGCATCTCGAATGAAACAATTCGAAATATTCGGTTATGCATGCATCTGCGAGATGTGACTGATTTATTCTAACGATAGGAACTTCTCAAATACGTTCGTTTAGTGGTGCGCGCATCTCCAATGAAACAATTCGAAATATTCAGTTATGTATGCATCTGGGAGACGCGACTGATTCGTTCGAATGACAGAACCTTCTCGAATACGTTCGTTTGGTGGCGCGCGTATCTCGGCTGAAACAATTTGGAATATTCGGTTATGCAAGCATCTGCGAGATGTAACTGATTTATTCGAACGCTAGAAGCTTCTTGAATACGTTCGTTTAGTGGCGCGCGCATCTCGACTGAAACAATTAGAAATATTCAATTATGCATGCATCTGCGAGATGTGACTTATTTATTCGAACGCTAGAAACTTCTCGAATACGTTAGTTTAGTGGCGTGCGCATCTCAACTGAAAGAATTATAAATATTCAATTATGCATGCATCTGCGAGATGCGACTGATTTATTCGAACGATAGAAACTTCTCGAATACGTTCGTTTAGCGGCGCGAGCATCTCGACTGAAGCAATTATAAATATTCAATTATGCATGCATCTGAGAGATCTGACTTATTTATTCGAACGCTAGAAACTTCTCGAATACGTTAGTTTAGTGGCGTGCGCATCTCGACTGAAACAATTAGAAATATTCAATTATGCATGAATCTCCGAGATGCGACTGATTTATTCGAATGCTAGAAACTTCTCGAATACGTTCGTTTAGTGGCGCGGGCATCTCGAATGACACAATTCGAAATATTCAATTATGCATGCATATCCGAGATGCGACTGATTTATTCGAACGCTAGAAACTTCTCGAATACGTTCGTTTAGCGGCGCGGGCATCTCGAATGACACAATTCGAAATATGCGGTTATGCATACATCACCGAGATGCTAATAATTCAATCGAATGAAAAAACTTCTCGGATTACTTTTGTTCCGTTGTTCGGCTGGTAATCGAAATGTCGTTTCTGTCGGTATATGTATAATTTGAGTAGTATTCGAATGAATTTGTAATTCGAGAAGATATTAAAAAATAAAATACAAAGCAACATATTTATTTGACTTGTCTTGTGTGATGGGGTCGGATGTAGCAAAATAAGTTTCATAATTTCGAACCGGACAAGCTTAAATTACGATTATTTGTTTTTGCTTTTGCATACTTAAATTCAAAAATATTAATTGAAGAATTTTTGAGATTTGTTATTATTCAATTGAATATATTATTGTCAACAACTACCTAGATACATAAATAAAATAATTTCAGGTATTTATGTGGCTGAAAAAAATATCAAATAAACCAAATTTTTATACCTTAATCAGTTACGAACATTTCTAATCTGTCCGGCTTTTCATATCTTTTCCGTTTAGAAAAATTAGTGGCCAAATCTAAACTGTTAATCAATTATAATAAAATAATTAGAAATATAGTTAATATTTAATAACTTTTAATATAGTACGGAAAACCGTAACAGAGCATTTACAATCAGGTTAATCTTACAATATGACGAAATTTGAACAAATTCAGAACAAAATCCAATCGAAAACGGAAAAATCAATTCCTGACAAGAGCAGGAGTGCCAGGGAGTCATCATTCGAACGGCAGGATGCGAGACATTTCTCGCATTGCCAAAATGCGTGCATATTTTGGATTCGAACTATTAATTCGAATGATTATCTTGATTATTAAAATCATTCGAATACTAATCATTCGATTATGCCCATCACTAGTGTGAAGACAAATTTTTCGAATTCCTGTAATCGCCTCTACTAATTGTTTGGCAGTTATAACATAATCAAACGTTATATACATATGAGATTTATTTAACTTCATGTTTTACCAAATTCGTGTAGGTAATAAGTTACGATGACCGGATATTCCATGGCCTACTTCGACCGCAAAGCTACACTGGTTCTGTTGTATATCTGTATAATTAATCCTTTTTTGCTATATGGTTAACTTCAACTATGATTTCGAATTTCATAAAGACAAATAGGTAACACCCACTCTATATGAAATACTGAAGTATAAAAATAGATAATGAATTTAAAATATTCAGGAAAGGATTGAGTATTGCATTTGCAGCATCTGAATTTCACAAAATCTCAAGAATTTGATGTACATAAAACAGTTTGCTAATTTGCAAAAAACCAAAAATGTATTTTTACTTCTCAATTCTTAATATGAAATTATTCAAATTTAGTTTAAATACCCTGTACAGGTTTTAATCTGCTTCTTGTTCTTCGCGCGTTGTTTCTTACTTATTACTTATTCTAGATATTTATTTTAAATTTAAAAAAATGATGGCCATTTCTTCATAAAGAGACATCAGTTTGCCATTGTCTCTTTTTCAATATACAGAGCGATTCACGGGAAAGTACCAGCCTACCATTCCAAAAATAGGCAACTCTACATACATATCATAAGATACAGAGATATCCCAATTTTTATCGACGGTAAGAGATGGCTCTTTGATATGATTGGTAGTTATCATGAACGTGCGCGCGGGCACCATCTTGCTGGTAGCAAATATGCCGTCTTATATTTAAATACACTTCTTCAAGTAAGAGTGACAATGTATCACAAACAAAATTTAAATAGATTTCCCCAGTTACGATAATGCAGTTTTTCTGTATTCCAATAGGTATTATTCAAACTTTAGTTAAGACGAATAAGCTTTACTTAAGCCAGCAAACTGCCGCACATATAAAACAGACGTCACTGACTCATAATAGCTTCAATATAAGTGTATATATTGCCGTATCTTGTGACATGTATTTGGGGATGCATATTTATCGAATAGTAGGCTCGTGCCCTCTTGTGAATTACCTCATAATTATACCCATATTAAGTTTTAAACGTGGTATGTATTTGTAAAGAAAAGTAAAGAATGCTTCAGAAATATGTTACCAAAAGTCTCTAATATTTTAATAACAATTAAACTTAAATCCGCATTACTTTATATCAAATGAAAGCTAATTTAATGGAATTTGAAATGATAGAGCAATAACCGCTTTAAAAATTTTGTAAATATGAGAGTCACACTCGAGTGAGAGTGAGATTCAACTGATAATGTAATTTTGAAGTCCATAAGATTTAACCAAATAATTATTTAAGCAGCTTCCAGTGAGATATTTAATAATATGTAATAATGTAAGGAGTGATCAATAGAGTGTGCAGCTGGTTTCGGATAGACAAAATATCTATATATCTAAAAATAATTTTATATTATACTATAGACAATACCGTTTACCAAAGACAGTTTTCCGATATTCTGTATAATAATTGAGATATATAAGCAATCCCAAACCAAATAGTAACCCTGCATTTTTTACAGGATGATAAAGTAACAGGCATTTTTCAGAGGGGGCTCGAGCCCCTCAGGACCCCGTACCCCGACAATGATTTTGGCAGCTATTTAGTTTTACTTGTATTACAGGTTAGGTCGTCATTTAGCTAGCTGTATATTTAATTTTTAAAACCTCTGATTATGAGATGCTTAATATGTGATAATATAGGGAATGATCAAGTGTAATGCGTACCTATGTAGTTTCGAATAAACAGAAAATCTATATATTAAAATAATTTTAAATTATACGAAAGAAAATTCCCTATAAGTTTCCGTATGATAATTTTTCGATATTGTAATAATAGAGGATATATAATATAATTCGGCATTAAATATTCACCCTGTATGATGGATATTTGATACAGGATGACAAAGTAAAAGACTTTTTCAGAGAGAGTCTCGAGCCCCTCATCCCCCCGTAATCCGCGACAATGATTTTTACAACTGTTTAGTTTTATTTGTAATACAGGTTAGGTCGTCATATATTTAATAAGCTATATATTTAATTTTTAAAATCTCTACTGATGAGATACTTAAAATATAATAATATTGGAAAAGAGCAATTGAAATGCATATGGTTCCAATTAGACAGAAAATCTATATATTAAAATAATTTTAAATTATACTAAAGACAATTCCCTATAACTTTTCGTAGGAAAATTTTTCGATATTCTAATAATAGAAGATATATAAAATAATTCCGCACTTAATATTCACCCTATATGATAGATATTTGATACAGGATGACAAAGTAACATAAATTTTTCAGAGAGAGCCTTGAGTCCCCCAGCCCCCTCCATATCCCGCAACAGTGATTTTGACAGCTGTTTAGTTTTACCTGTAATACAGGTTAGGTCGTCATTTAGCCACCTATATATATATATATATATATATAATTTTTATAACCTCTACTGACGAGATACTTAATATGTAATAATATAGGGAATGAGCAATTGTAATGCGTACCTATGTATATGGTTTCGAATAGACTAACAATCTACATATTAAAAACATTTTAAATTATACTAAAGACAATTCCCTATACGTTTTCGTATGATAATTATTCGATATTCTAATAATAGATGATATATAATATAATCCCGCACTAAATATTCACCGTGTATGATAGATATTTGATACAGGATAACAAAGTAACAGACATTTTTCAGAGATAGCCTTGAGTCCCCCCCCCCCGAACCCCGCAACAGTGATTTTGACAGCTGTTTAGTTTTATTTGTAATACAGGTTAGGTCGTCACTTTGCCTCCTATATATTTCATTTTTAAACCTCTACTGACGAGATACTTAATATGTAATAATATAGGGAATGAGCAATTGTAATGCGTACCTATGTATATGGTTTCGAATAGACTAACAATCTACATATTAAAAACATTTTAAATTATACTAAAGACAATTCCCTATACGTTTTCGTATGATAATTATTCGATATTCTAATAATAGATGATATATAATATAATCCCGCACTAAATATTCACCCTGTATGATTGATATTTGATACAGGATGGCAAAGTAAAAGACATTTTCAGAGGGAGTCTCGAGCCTCTCTGGTCCCCGTACACCACGACAGTGATTTACGCAGTTGTTTAGTTTTATTTGTAATACAGGTTAGGTCGTCATTTAGCCAGATATATATTTAATTTTTGAAATTTCTACTGATGAGATACTTAACATGTAATAATATAGAGAAAGAGCAATTGTAATGCATACCTACATGGTTTCGGTTAGACAATATAGACAAAATAATTTTAAATTATACTAAAGACAATTTCCTATAACTTTTCATAGGATAATTTTTAGATTTTGTAATAATAGAGGATATATGTATAAAATAATCCCTGTATGATGGATATTTGATACAGGATTATAAAATAACAGACAATTTTCAGAGAGCCCTTTAGTCCCTCAGCCACCCGTACTAGGCGTAAATAATTTTGACAGCCCTATAGTTTTATTGGTAATACATGATAGGTGGTAAGTTATGTATATGTGCTTACGCAGGTTATACAATTTCTATCATTTTCAGAGGCCGTAGCAATTGCGGTGTTTCATGTCACTGTATTTTAGTTACATAAGCAAACATCAAAATAATTAAGCTATTTTCGATTATATCTCTTTCTGACCACTCCATGTGTAATAGTTTTCATATATGTATATGCTAATTAGATGTACACAAAAAGAATAGTTTATTAACTTGTTTCAACACACGCGTTGACTATTGCTGAATAATTTAGAGATTTTTTAATACTGTTTGTGGTGTACTAAATAATAATAAAATTTGAAATTCTAAAATCTACACAGTGGCTGACGCAGAAGCAATCAGCTGACTTAATAAACTTTACCTTAGTTTCAATAGTACCAAAACGACTACGCGAGTTTTTCTTTTTGTTTCCGCCAACACTTTTGTCTCATTCTAATATATAAAACGGACAAGTATTCCATTATTAACGGTTCCATTTACCAGTACCTTGACTTCTAGACTACGGTTATAGTAGATATCAGTCAATTTCAATATCACTCCACTAATTTCCGTAATGCACCTTGATAAAACTCCTGTTTTAAAACGGTTTTTCGATGAACGCGTGACTATTACGTATAACTGTTGTTCGGATAATATTAAAATAGGTCCTTCACCCAGGAAAAAATAATTAGTTTTCCTGGTTCGATAATAGGTCAGTGATTGGAAGAAAATGAATCATGGAATTCTTTTCAGTTTATTATTACATATCGTTTCTTCTGTGGATGTGTGAGAAGTAATAGTCACATTATCGAGAGAATTATTTATACTAAAATACCTTCAAGCAGAGCTGCTATTATCAAGAAGATAACAGAATATTTAAAAAAATTTTACAATAAACAAAATAGACAATAAGATTTGCTTGTTCATAAACCACAGAAGAAATACTATTAAACTAAAATATAAATATTCGATTATAAGTTACAATCATAAATTAACTTTAGAAATGGAATTATGTTATAGTTTTTACTGTGCTGGTTGAGAAATGTACAGGGCGTCTCAAAAGTTACGCCTGTGCTTTTGGGATTTGATTCGGGGGACTGAAAGAAATAGAAAATTAAGGGTTTTCTAATAATTTCATTATTCCGATTGTCTTTCCTTATCTAGTTCTTGATAAACAAGTGATTAATAAGTTTTAACGCACGGTCTCTCTAATTAGTTGTGTAACATGATTCAATTAGGTGACTATGACAATATTGTCATATTGATAAGTATCATTGATTTAAATTCTTTCTGCTTATTGTGTTTAAAATCGAACGATTCGTCGATACGTTGAAAGTATTAAGTGCGTGTAATGGCAGTGCCACGGGTGCAGCTACGGTATATAAAAAAAGGTATCCAAATCGTCTTCACCCTCATGCAAAAACTATGAAACACGTAGAACGAAGATTATTTTAATTAATATTAAATATTTAATTTAAATCGTCGAAAAAAGCAGGCAGGACGTCAACCTACACTAAGCGTCGATCAAGAATAGCAAATTTTTTTGAATTTGTTTAGGCTGAATCAAGCTTTCGAATTATATCGTCCCAAACTCATTTGCAAAAAGATACAATTCATAGATTATTAAGGACAAATGGTCTGCATCCATTTAGGCCTCAAAAACTTCAAGTTTAACGCGGCGGGGTTAGTTTGAAATAAGTGTCTTTCTTAGGCATTCTTGATTAAACCAAACGTGCTGCTGTGCTGCTAATCCATGTTTTATCATGATCTTCTTGTATAATCTGGTTTGTTCCTCTAGTGAAGATGATAGTAATTGGTTAATTGTTTCTTGCCTTACCTCGCTGTAATGCATATTTATATTTTAATAATGGCAATAAAGGCTTTAGATAGAGTAAACTGGAAGAATATGTTTAACATATTGGAAGAAATAGGAGTAGACAAAAATGAGAGAAGAGTGGTATACAACATATGCAAAGAACAAACAGCGAGTATAGAGCATAATAGAGAACAGGAAGAAGCACAAATTAGACAAGGCGTCAGACAGGGATGTGGTCTCTCGCCATTACTTTTTAATATATATACATTCAAAAGCAATAAACGATTTTAGAGAAGCAAGAAGAAGGGGAGAACGATACAAGGAGAGAAAATTGTTACAATTAAATATTCTGATGACACAGCATTATTTGCCAAATCGGAAGAGGAATTGACACAGTCATTGAAAGACATGGGCAAGATATTCCAGGGAAAATATTATATAAAAATAAACAAACATAAAACATAAGTAATGGTGTGCGGTAAAACAGACCAAATAATAGAGGACATTAGAATAGACGACGATACCGTAAAAGCAGCTAGAGAATTCCCATACTTAGAAAGTATAATAACACAGGACGGAAGAAGTACAAAAGAAATAAACAACAGCATCAATCAAGCGAAAGGGCCTTTTATAATAAAAAAAACATTATTTACTTCCAATAATATATCACTAGAAGCAAAGAAACAATTTATTAAAACATACGTATGGAGTGTAGCATTGTATGGGTTTGAAACGTGGACGATTAGCAAAACAGATAAAAAGAAAATAGAGGCATTTGAAATGTGGTGCTTTAAAAGGGCTCTAAAAATCAGCTGGACACAAAGGAAATCAAATGAAGAAGCGTTAGTACAAATAAGAGACAGAAGAAGAATATGAGAGCACATAGTAGAAAGAAGAGATCCAATAATAGGATATATTCTAAGAAGAGGAGTGCTGTTAAAGACAATTATCGAGGGTACAGTAGAAGGGAAAAACCCGAGAGGTATATAAGACAAATCATGGAAGACACAGGAAGCAGAAACTATGAAGATATGAAAAGGAAGACTTCCAATAGAAAACAGTAGAGTGCTGATTCAAACCAGTCTGCAGACTCAGGACCATCGAGGAGGAATGGTAATAGTCCCAAAAAACAGGATTCAAATTATAAAACAAATAAACATAATAATTTATTGCTTGCGTTAATTAAAAAGAAATCACAACATACAATATAATCTCTGTTAGAGCAGACAAAGGTAATACTTTTATTATTTTACATAAAGATAATTACATTCAAAAAGTTAATAATTTTAATAGCAAATTTAGAAAACTTAAATGGAGATCCCATGAAAAAATATCACAACAAATTAAAACAAACATTAAATAACTGTATTGCTACCTTAACCGCCTATGAGAAAAGAAAAATAATTCATCCATACCCACAACCACTAAAACTATACGGTTTAATAAAAATACGTACACCCCAAGTGCCTATTAGACC
>JABXWE010062251.1:0-17641 GCA_014611495.1 Limonius californicus
AATTGCAACGCTCGAATGTAAAATGATACTATATCATAAAATTATAATTCAGTATGTAGAAGCAAAACTGCAAACGCACTTTAGAGTTTAGTCCAATGTCATGCAGTATTTTTATAATCTACTACTATCATATTACATCAAAGTAACAAGTTATTCTACTTATTGAACCTATACAAAAAGTTGTCACAGATACAGAACAATAGTCTACAAACAGTAGTACTTGACAACGCCGGCAAATGCGCAATTTCTAATGGAGTCTACCGATAAAAATAATGGATTGCTATGAGTGGACTACGATAAGAATGAGTACCAATAGCGCGACTACCACTAGCATGTGATACCGTATCGCGCTATAGTGAAAATGGCCGCTAGTGTCACAAAGCGTGAAATGTTACGCTTGCTTTTGAATAACAATGGCCGGTCGAAGACTGTGCACTAAACGACACGCAGGCATTGTATTGTATCAGCTCAAGGATACGGGTATTAGCAGTTAGTTTCTAATTCCACGCACACCATGCAACACCTACCTTTTACATTTTAGTGCCGCATCCCTGCAAAAAGCACAGGTGTATCTGTACTTACCAGTCCCTGTTGCGATAAAAAAGTAAATGCGTTCACGAATTAAATTTTTTTTAATGTTACAAAGACAATAAGCGAACTGAAAAAACCACTTGATTCACTTAAAAATAAAAATTAACACCCAACAGAAGCAATTCTCGCTCAGGTTTGTTCCATTCTCAATCAATATTGATAAATATCAACAAACATATTACAACTGGATAATATTCACCTTTTTTTGATTATCCTCTTGCAAGAATTGATTCTTAGATCGGTGGTATTCAACCTTTTTGAATATTGATTCGCTTCCGCATTTCATATTTGTTTACCTTACAACAGGAAATAAAAGTTCTAACAGATCAATTGATTGAAAAAACGGGTTTAAAGGGTTTCATGCAAACATTCTTTGTGATTTTTAAGTACAGCCAACTTCTGTATTTAGAACTTCTATAATACGTACCTATAGCGAATTTCTCCATTTCACGAATTTTTCCAAAGATCCCGACAATGACAGCTCCTTTAATGTTATTTTGGCCCCTCAATATTGAATTTATGTTTAACAAAGATTTTCTAGCGTAAAAACTTAAAAGCGTACATTTTTTCCCATTAGAGATAACAAAGTTGTATTGTATACCTATTTCAATTTCGGGTATACTGTTTTTTCTGATAATTAAAAATTTACTTTTTACTGTACCACTGTCATCTGGGGTTTTTCAGCTCTTTATGTGCTTCTTAGTAATTATTGAATGCACGTATTGTATTTAAGCTTGTACATACAATTTGAAAAATTTAGTTTGCAGTTGAATTTGCATTTTTGCAGAGTGTACTCATATCGGTAAAATCATAGAATGGCAAAACGAAGTAAAAATTGATTAAAAGCATCTGAAAAGTTGGGACGTAGAGCATATCAGCGCATTTTGGTATATCTCCGTACATCTTATCTCTAATTTTTAAATCTTGTTTTGACAACTTTTTAATTTTGCTGTACCGTATACCGAATTTTCTATACAACGACAAGACTGTACTTAGTTGCACAATATTGTAGCCATTTTCTTCTTATTTATTTTCGGCTATTACACATTTCGCATTAACCACTTCTCTGACATAATCTTACAAGTGAAAGATGTTACCGAATGATTTATGAAATCCAAAATAGGAAAAATGTGGCTTGGATTACGATAACATCAAACCTTTCAATTGTAAAAAATATCGGTTGTAGAAATAGGTAGACAACACAGAAACAAACCATTATTTAAAAGCAAATTTATAAAAATGTACATTATATTATGAAATTTCGTGGTACATTTTACAGAAGTTGATGGGACATCAGTGAGCCTTGACACATCACTCTAGAAAATCTGTATAAGTGCCGATATTAGACATAGATCTGGTAGAAAATCTAGGTATATTAAGTCTCATTCAATATGGTTATAAACAAATTGCCTTTACCGTAAAAGAAATATTTTGAATATTTCTATTATAATACAACATAAGGAAATAATTTGCACATTTATTGCAAATTAAATTTTAAATGTTACTTGCACGAAGAATGCTTTGTGGAACAACCTGGTATGCGTAGATATGACTCGTTTCATCAACTAATTAGTATGTTGTATTATGAAATATAGTCTAAAAGATCTTCAAGAAAATATCAACCAAACACTTCGTATAAATTGTGTACAACGTTGTATAGTGTTGGATATTTTAACTTCTCGTGGACATTTATCTGCTGTTAAACCCTACGCAATGCCATTACGCTAATAATAGAATATTCAAAAATTGTTCGAGGCTGCCCAATACAAGTAATGCATTAATATCCGTAAAATACTAAATACATTTACTACGGAACGGAAATAAGGAAACGATTAACGAATTTATAGTGGCAGATCACCTGCCAGATGTAGCTTGTTGGAATTGGAATTCATATCCTACACGAATACGCTTGCATTTTAATTGTCAGTTAAGTCATGCATGTACGAAAGTAACATAAGTAGAGAATAGGCCCCCAAATTTAGTTAGAGAAACATTTGTATTCCTAGAACAGTAGCGGCAGCAGTGAGTGAAGGTTAATCCCTGAGAAAAAATTAATTTCAAATTGTTTTCTGTATCTTATCTTTAAAATTTATTACGTCGGAATAGTTTCCTTCTAAATAACTCTAGGTGTTCTTAACACAGGATATATTTAAGCTTATGGAAATCTGCTTTCTCCACCGGTACATATTTTCAAATTTTGAATACATTCCGCTGTTATTCTGATAGTATGTTAGGAATACTTACCAAATCACTTACCTCTGACGATGAATTTCCACTGCTTATAGTGTCGGACAGCTCAGTGAAAACTTTATTCTTTGGTTCCAGTTGAACGTCACTAATGCCTGAGGTATAACCAAACATATTCATGAAAAATGTAGACAAATATGGAAAAACACCTAGCTCAAATAGTAAAATCACTAGAATAGACTGCATTAGCATTAGCACAAAGTAGAGACTTGTGCAAGTCGAAGGACTCTAAAGACTCATTGTTACATACATCCTGCATAGAAATTACAAGAGTTACAAATTTGCCATATCTGTATCTTCCAATTATACCAGATTTTCCCAACCTAATTTTCCTTTTATATTACTTACCTTTAATCTAATCTTCTCCATTAATCCGCTTAGTAGTTTTACGCTTAACGTTTCTTCTGTAGGTAATCGTTTATTTAAACATTGTTTAGATGCTTTAGTTTTTGATGATTTGTCTGACTTTGGTGCAGTTCCTTTGGTAGCTTACCCTTAATTCATTCTACAAGTTAAATTCCATAGATACGTAATAAGATTGACTAGATACGATAGTTGAAGTAAATAATCTTTGGAAAATCCCTCACCACTACGATGATCCAAGGCCATTGAAGTCCAATAGATTTCAATTGGTGTACCTACGACTTATCTCCAATCTCCACAAGTGTTCCTCCGCCAAGTTACTTTAGTTAGTTCCCACTGAAGATGGCAGCTTAGTCGCCAAAATACGTATTTAAGTGTTCTAAATATCGCAGTGGTGAGGGGTTCTCCAAAGTTCATCCATGGATACTTAATTGTTAATTTTCGTTTAGTACGCACTTCTCCCAAATCTTCCAAACATTCGTTAACTGAAATATAACTACAGTAAATAGTTTGGGGGACATCGTGTCACCTTGCCTAACTCCCCTGCCAATTGGTATGCGTTTGGTAATCTTATGTAGTTTTACCGTAATTTCTGCATTTTTGTAGATGTAAATTAACTTTGTGCATCAATAGTCTTGGAGCGCGCCTATAACTACCTCCATCTCAACTGTATCGAAGGCCTTTTGGAAGTCCACAAAGAGCAGAACCAGCGTTCTGTTGTATTCAATGGATTTTTCAATTATTGTTTCGACACTTTGTAAGTTGCCAATGGTCCCAAATCCAGCACAAAAACCGGCCTGCTCCAGTGTTTTTCTCAAGTCTCGTAGTTATGATTTTTGTAAATAGTTTGTAAATATGGCTTAGAAAACTTATAGGTCTGTAGTTCTCCAGTTCAGCTATAAAATCCTCCTTGTGAAGCAGTATCACCATAACATTTTCTTGCTCTACGTTAAGTGAAAACTGCAATTTTCATATGGATAATGCTAAAGAGACGCCAGAAGACCTCTAATACACCTAGCTGAAAGTCACAGTGTGGACTGCCTCACCCGAGAAGGGAATGTCAAATCTCCTCTGCCTAAGCAAATTGTAAAAGTTTATTTAGAAACATCATTTAGAGGACCAAATCTTGTTCTGGCCTGATCTTGCATCTTGACATTACACAAGGAAAACGTTAGTGTGTTTGGAGAAGAAAATATCAGTTTTGTACCAAAGGAGCCGAATCCACCTAATGTCCCAGCAGCTCGTCCCATTGAACACTTTTTGGTACTATTAGTTAAAGAAGTATGCAAGGACGAGTGGACAGCTAAAACTAAAAATCAGTTCGTGAATGAGATTAAGTAATGTTCTAAAACAATTAACACTTTGACGGCCCAAAAGATGTTGTGAAGTGTAAAACAAAAATTAGGTACCTAATATTAAGAAAAAAGTTCGGATGCACTATAATAATTTCGTTTTTTATTGTACTTTTAATTCAAAAATAAATTATAACAAACTTATAAATGAAACCAAAATGCTTATTCACGAAGAACTGATTTTTAGTTTGTCTATTTACTTTCGTTCCATAACTTAAACTAAGTGATTTACAGTTGAAATGCTGTTTGCGAATTAATCATACAGTATAAACCTAGTAATAATTAAAACTAATCTCCTAACCAATATAAAGCATTTCTGATATCTGTATAGGTAAGTAGGTAGAACGGAGACCGTGGTTAAAGTAAACAGAATCTTGAGAAAATCATTTGCCATCGAAATACTTAGTTGTTCTAAATATAATGGTGGTAAGAGGTTTTCTCAAGGTTCCAGATATATTTATCGTGGAATATGCATTAAATTCGGAAGGAAAAGGCCTAAACATAGATGGGCAGAACCTACCAAACCTTCACTTTGCAGATGAAATAGTTTGAATAACAGACAATCTACACGATATTTCATCAATGTTAAAAGAACTCCACGAGGCATGTTCTGAAGTAAGCTTGAAAATAAGCAGCGCTAAGATAAAATTTATGACCAACTTAGTCCCCAGCCAGAATATGAAAATTGACAATAATCAAGTAGAACTAACAGATAAGTATATATACCTTGGGCGCAAACTACAATCTCTAGACACACCCAAACACGTGAATTAAAGAAAAGAATTATCCACTTCTGGGCTGCTTATGAAAGTCTCCGGAAGGTCTACAAAGGTGATCTGCCGATATGTTTAAAAAGTAAAGTTTTCAATCAGTGCGTGCTACCGGTTCTGACATATGGCACCGCAACTTTAACTTTAATCATCGCAACTGCTAAGAAGTTTAAAATAACACAGCGGAAGATGGATAGATCGATGCTTGGCGTATCCGTAAGAGACCATATTAGGAATGACGAAGAACAACAGGCTTTACTGATGTAATAACACAGACTTATGTCCAGCAGTGGACACAAAGGGTTCCTTGATCCTGACGATAAAGAAAATGTTAAGTACTTTTTGTAGTCCATCACCAACATTTATTCGTTCGGGGTATTTTTAGTTCAGTTTTCTCAAATTCCGAACAATAGTGGTATGAGGAACATGTAACTTTCTTGGTAATGTTCTGGTACTTGTACTAAGTTTTTCTTCTACAAGGGATTGCAGCTTTTTCACCTCCTGCGATCCCAATTTCGGCTTTCTTTCCATTATTCCATGGCTTTGTATTCTCGAACCGTTTAACTATAGGTAGGTACAGTAAATTGTCGTAGTTCAATATTTTCATTTAAATGCTTTTACCGCTTTCTTTTTACCTACCCGTCTGAGCATTTCATAAAAGCGTTAAATAAATGCTTCCTGTTCCAATACTTTCATATTGACAACAAATTGCTACCTAAGCGTTTTAATAACTCAGAACAGTCTCACAATTTCAAACAGTTCGAACATCTTTTAACTTAGTTACTCTAAAGTAAATTTTATCCATCTTTCATCTTTCATCCCATAGCTTAGCTGCTCTTTTCTTAAACCGGGAACCCTAAAAATTAGCTTCTTTTTAACTTTATATAGAATGATCTATTGTGTTTGTAGTTGTTCTTACTGCACCATGTCATCTCTATATTTCTGTTTTTGAAATAAAACTATTTATTGCATACCTATTGATTTAATGGCAATTGCATTGTCAAATGAGAATGATTGGAGAATGCTTTGACTTAGACATCCATTCTTACAGATGTTTAATTTCTTTCATTTAGGTAGAATATTTATCCTGTTTTATTAACGTATTCAATTAACAGAATTATAGCAGACAGAAGATATGGTAAAAAATCTAAATACAAGGGGTTCAAACCACATACCCCTTCCTTGGCTGTACCACTTTAGTAAGATTTATTCGTATAAAAGTTTTTGTAATGACTCCTCTACGTTCCTTCCTTGAGCCAAACCCTAATCTCTCATCTACTTCAGTGGAATCTCGTATCCTAGTTAATCATAAAGTAAAGCCCCATATCAGTATTGCATAATATAAGATGGCTTTAATGAACAACTTTAATATCTTTATTTATTGTTTATCTGGATTTCCATAAAATGTTACTCATATATATAATGCGCATGCTTACACCTTCTTGATTTGTTACTGATAAACTATAATATGTTTATAAAAACCTCTGTATTTAAAATACTATTAAAATGTTTGTTTTCACAACGTCATAAACTTGCTTTATCATGGCAAAATGTTCTGCTTACACTTAAATTTGCTTTCATTAGTTTAAGTTATGTAAACGTAGATGCTAAATGCATGTTACATTTTATTTTCTGATTCCGACGGGCATTATATTAAATGTCGCTCGTAATATTCCTACCAAATAGTCATGAAGGTATGGTCAAGATTGTCAGCCTCTAGAAGTAAATTGGACACACCTCTAAATTACAAGGTAAACAAGTGTGAACAGCACAAATATGAACCAACTTAATTAGTATATTTTAGCGGATTTTTATTTTCCAATTGTATTAGCTGGCCATTTACAAGTTTTAGTTAATTAAGCGTATTTGTGGAAACTGTTCGATTAACTTAAAACAGCTTCTAGATTAGAATCACTCGCATGAAAATTTAAATAAAGTGAAGAAAAAAAGTTCTGGAAAACAACGACAGGTGGCTTAACAAGCCTTCATAATATTGTAGGTAGTTATTTTTGATTTTACACGTTGGGTATTTTGCGATAACCTACATTACACTTTAATCGATAACCAGTAATTCGTGTTGTGATTAAAACGATATTGGGAAAAAATTGTTGAAACGCTTTGACTTTTATAACCATAACGCACGTAAACTTTACATTAAAGCAGAAAGTGGCGAACTGTTCATGAACTACTATGTTGTCAAACCATTTTAGGTATATCACAAAACTAGTGGTCTAGTAGAAACCATGATAGATTAGAATAGGCATTCTTGGAATGTTTGATTTGCTTAAATTAGAAACATTCATAGAAACATGACCGCCTTGTTAAATACAGGAAAATCAATGGGGGGACTCTTGGAATATTTGCTTTGCTTCAATTTGTAATATTACTACATTATTAAATAGACAAAGTTACTTTGTATTTATAAGAAAAATGGTTTTGCAGTTTTTGCCTTGAGTTTGAAACACTCATATCAATATTAATACCTTATTAAGATTACAAAGTTATTTTTAATTTATACAAGTCGTCGGTTTGGCTTAAAAAAACCAGACAAAAACTATTAAATTTGTCTGGTTGATATTAGGTCGTCTCCCATCCTAGGTGAGGAGCAATTTCAGTTTTATACACATTTTTTTCCGATTGAAAAAGATTCTTTGTTCGCTGACGTTGATTCCACTATTATACAGTGATTGGAACGTTACTTTTAAAAAATAACGCGTTCCCGTTACACGTTAATCACTAATAAAAGTAACGCGTTCCCGTCACACGTTACTTATTTTCAAAAGTAACGCGTTCTCGTTACAAGTTACTTTCGCAAGTAACGCGTTACTAAAGACGTTACTTAACTTTTTTTAAATTTTATTTAATTACTCTTATTCTTTGAAATTTTGTTTACTGTGAATGTTACTTAAAAATTTTTGAATTATTTTAAATTTTTTTATTTTTTGAAGTTTTTTTACTTTGGTTTGACGGGTACTAGAACCTGAAATTAGAAATAAATTGTAAATATAATAAAACAACAGTTTGAAATGCATATTACATAAAATCTTTATTAAACTACAGTTTGAAATGTTACATATAATCTTTATGTCTTAAAGTTTATGACCTACGTCCCTCTTAGACTGCATCTGGCAGATAAATTTTCTGAACTTTATGAATTAGCAAAACATCGTAAAATTTTAACTGTGTATGTATAGGTTAGGTACTGCATTTTGTAGGTTGTTAAAAAATATTTTGTTTACAGTTTACACCAATAAATCGATTTAAATTTAATGATTTTTTAAATAAAGGGAAACAATTAAAAGTAACGTCAAAGTAACGTCTAATACGTCACTCGTTACCAAAAAAAAATAACGCGTTCCCGTTACTAGTTCTTTGTGTACAAAAGTAACGCGTTCCCGTTACACGTTTCTAAAAAAGTAACGCGTTACCTGTAACGCCGTTACTTTTAACGCGTTACTTCCAATCACTGCTATTATAAGGGCCATCTTCAAAGCTGTGGTATTCATGTTAGAACTCGAAAGTTCTTAACTTAGATCTGGGTTTATAGTATATCCTACATTTTACATATACAGTTATGGATTCTGCTTTATAAAAATTTATAAAATTTCCTTCAAAATATAAATTAATATCTTAAAATGTTTTGAACAATATATACTAGTTGTAGTTGAAGAAATAAGTTTAGGACTTACCAAATATTTAAATTTTGACAGTTACGCTTTCGTAAATTCCTTTATGTAACAATACTGTATACAAATACTATAGCGGTATCAAATACCTACTAAATAGTAGGGCAAAAGCGTCCAGGACAGCTGTGTACTGTTAGCGACAAAAGTAATTACTCTAGCAATACTGTTGCCGATTTTCATGCACCTATTAACAGCAACAAGCTTTACTACGAAGCAGTTGCTTTTTTTTGTTTACTCTAGCAATGCAAATTTTGAAATTATTGATAATAATTACATATCGATTCTAAACATGTGCGAAGCCCTAAATCAGTTCGTAATTTTTGTTTAAATTCGGCGCTGATACGGAGGTGTGTGTTTCAATGTTTTTTTCCATCAATTCACTAAGAAGTAAATATTTTTTTTATTTGTTGGACCATTTTGGTAAACTCCATCGCTTTGAAAAGCTAACAGTCCAAACTTAATTTCCAGTCAAGAAAAATGTATAATTGAGTTCGAATAGTGCATGAAATGTGACACAGAAGTGAAAACTTCGGTTCAAAAATTAACTTGTTTTCTAAATTGATATTTTTATTCAAACTTTTCTACATATCTCTTTAAATAACATTTTTTCAAATAAACAATTATCGCCCTGTATACCAATGCAGCAATAAACAACCCACCTTAATATTTGTTTACATCTGAAACAATCTACCTAGGTATATGTTAAATGTATCGAATCAATTGATTTAGTCAGTGGCGTACTACTATTAAGCGTGGGTAAGCGACGCTTAAAGGTCCACCGGAAATTATAATAATGTAGATTTTTTAATTCAAATTTTTGTTAAATTTTCAAATGCAGCAAGATATTAGGCACGGGAATTTTTATTTTTTCTTATAATCAAAATTTTGTAGTTAGGTACTTTATTTTGCTACTGAGTTTATGTAAAAGTCTACCACAAATAGTTTTGACATGGATTAGAACGTCAATTAATAATATTATTGTTGGTATAATTTCTTTTGTAGGCTAATTCTTCTAAATTTCTTGCATAGGTATGTGAAGATGTCAAAAAAAATTATGATATACGGAAACATGGCGGTTTAGGAAACTGTATAAAAGACCGATTAGCTGAGTTTTTTAATATGGAACCTGAAATCATAAAATTAAAAAGAGAGCGACTGCTTGATATAGCAACATTTGTCTTTGTTGAATGAGTAGTAGATGTACAACTTATAGGAGTAGTTGAATGTATACGTCGATTTTGGAGATATTGCAACCTAATTTAGTGAACTAAAATATGATACATGCAGTTGCTCTTACAATTTCTCATATATTTAATGTAATCCTAGTTCATGGATTTCTTCTAATATTAATAAGTAAATTCTACCAGAATACAGGGACGACGAACTACGGAATTTATTTCATAAGGTGTATTACAGCACTTCGAGAAACCGTTCATTGTACGGTCACGCGCATGTGCAAGAGATAAAACGGACACGGTTTTATCTATCGCGCATGCGCGTGACCGTACGAAGAACGGTTTTTCGAGGTGTTGGAACAAACCTATAATAGCAAATGTAGTGAAGACTAGACTAAATGATGAAGTGAAAGATTATATATTGCCAACCACACATTGATTAGAACGATTTATTTTTAACTACTACCATAATCGCACTGTAAGCTCCAAACGCATCTGCCCCCGATTTTCTAATATTTTTGTAAGACATATTCATTCAAATATTATTACTTTTAAGATTTAAAAATAGCAACTTTAGTTTCCTCTAAGTTCTATCAGTTTCAGTTTCTATTTAATAGAAATCGATTTTGCATAACAATTGTAGATGTCCGTTTTCAGTTTAAAATATGTTTACATAGGGTGATCAAAAAGTAGTGCATGACCTTGACGAGACAAGAACAAACAGGAATTGTTTGAAATCAGCTTTTCAAGAAATCGGGGTTGAAATTCCAATTCTCAGTGTTGTTGTAGTTTACATAATCATGGTAAAAAACTTCACAAAACAGAAATTATTGATCTTGAATATTAATTTCATGGATTGGTACCGATATTAGCATTGATTTTACAATAGTCTGTCTCTATTCATAGCGTAATAACGGCTTCTTGTTTTTATTATAGCTAAATTATAAGGACGCAAGTGTAACCAGCAATACGCTTCAGCTATCTATTATTACCCTAGGACGTTTTCTGGTAATTCCCACTTGAGAAATACAGACCGTATACTCATAAAAGACCAAGATTCCTTGTATAACAAATGGCGACTGTTTGGTTTGTATCATAGTTAACTTAACAAATTTATAAACAACAATTGAAACTTGAAATTTAGAAAATTACATAAAGATCTGCTTCAAAATGAAGCTGAATTTTGAGAATTTTAAAGAAATCTATTATTTTTTATACATACCTTCCCTGAGAGCTTCACTCCAATGTTGCCAACTTTCTCGTCACTCTATCCTTTAATAGATCGAAGAATTAACTTGTAATATTTTTTTTTTTCTATTATATTTTTAAAGGTTTTACTCAAAAACTTACCGCCCATTTCCATGGCCGGTTTCAAACAACGTGGGTATCTGCCGCCTTTCATAATTGTAAGAGATGGTAAAATTGTTGACAACCTCCTTAAAATAATTATTGCAATAAATTTCATAGAATTAAATAGCAGTAAAAGTTTTTAGAATTTTCAAATAAATAAAATAATTAGATATTTTTTGCACTGTTTGACCAAAGTGCCTAAAACAGTGTATTTCAGATACTTGCATTCTTTTATTTAATTGCATTAATCGGCTCTTTGGCACTAACTTATGCATTCTATATTATTTATATTTTGTTCGCTTCTGCATTGTGTAATCCAAACAAAGTTCCCATTTTATCGTTATGTGGTTAAGAACTTAATGTTTCTCGGAAAATACAACTTATAGTATTTTTATCACTGCTTCCCAGATAATAAGTTGTATTTATTCCCTGGTGCAATTACACCCCCCGAGTAGGCGCACAAAACGGATAAGTAATCTCTAAAGCGGGTTCAACATCGAAAACCAATTTCTGGTTTCTACATAAATTCTTTTCTTTCTGTAATTGTGTAGCGTCTTTGCTTAATACAATGCAATTGTTCTTATATGATACATGGATATTTAAACAATCTTGTGGCTTAGAAATAAAAGATTATCCAATATGTAAATTATTTATTTTTATAAAAAATACCAGAGTAAAATATTAACTGGTAATACAATTTGGTAGCTGCAGATTAGAAAAACTTGCCTCCCGCATCAGAAGGTCTAGCGCCGGTCCTGTCCATTCTGTACACCATTATTTATTGATCCAGTATATTATTTTTTCAAAATACTTTTAGATATAATAGATTTTTAAAAACGGCAGCGGCTTAAAAGTAAAACACACATAGTGTCTACTGTAACGAAGCGTGGTAAATACTTACTGTAGTCGGTAAAATTTACGTAGCTCTTAAATTTAACAGCGACGCTTTGTAAGGAAAAATGCTGGCATTAACAAGTAGTTCGTCCTATATTACTGCAACCACAGACATTCTACCAACCGAACCATCTACATTTAGCCTTAGCTGATATGAATCTTCATAGGAACTTGACAGAACATTGCATAATTATCTATTACGTCATTTTAAACAGTATGTTCTTACTTTGACGTATATTTTAACTTCAACTTAGTTTGAAACAGAGTTATTAAAGTAAAAGCAATTTGTAAAAATGCGATGCAGTCGCACATTTCCATTTTTCAACGTAATCCCAAGAAAGGAATGTCAATTTAACAGGAGCAGCCATCTAATTAAGAACGTTGCAGTTATTGATTGGTTTCAAAATGAAACGCACAATTTAAAATAAGATAGGCATTAGAGACAAATGGAAACTACTTAGTAAGTTGTGATGCTTTCGTTGATAAATTGACAGCTCCACTTTAGCCTTTTCTGACCCATCTATTAATGCAGCGATGTCCGTCTCCTCTTGAATGATGCGGCCACTTTTGGATCATGATGAGAGTAGATACGCCCGGACGTTGGATATAACTTACCTGCCAAACTTGTACTTAAAATCATAACATGTGTTTCACAGTAATTTCGTTGCTTTGAAATATAACATTGCATCAATCGCATTTGAAAATTACTTGTCATGCTGCCTTTGTAGATACGTCCGATCTAAGTGGTTAAAACTCCATAGATTATAAACAGCTGTAACTGTTGAGCATGTATTTAATTCTTAATCGTTTGCTCTATATACTATATATCATAAATACAATTTAAAAAAATATGTAAATACACTCCTACGAAAAGATGATATAACTTAATGTAATTACCAACAATTTATAAAACATGATAAGCGCCACAGTCTTGTTTCAAAAATGGTCTTGTTTTTGCTTCTTAATATTATTCTAAGCTACCGTATTTATAATTATATGTTCTTTAGGAACTTGTACTAACAACCTGTTTACACACGTTACATAAGATCTAGCTCGAACTGATTCTATAAAAAGTCTGTGTTAAATCTTTCATTTATATTATTATTGAATACGTCGCTTTTTTTCCGGTTCCAGGAAACAAACTTCACAAAAACTATATAACACATTTGCAATAAATAATTAAGTAATTAATAAAGCTATAACAATAGTTAGTTAAAGCATTTGTACGGTGGCCAACGCCAGTGTGGTCCAGTTCAAATCGCTCATTCGATGTCTATCGGGTGGCTTATGTAGTCGCTTTAAATACTTGAGTACCTACGTTCCAATGAACAAGGGGTAATAATGCGGTTGTCTATTGCGTAATACCCACCATGTACTATGAATTTGGCACGCGACAACTGGGTGTGAGAGCAAGGATACGGCAGCGCCAACCTTCCGTCTTTCACGCTAAACTTCTTTATGGGATGTAGAGCCTACCATTATTTGTAGTGTACTTTTTTGGTTGCCTATGCTACAAATCGACCTTGAAGTATCAGTTTGGAAGTTGCTGGTAGATAAGTTAGATTATAAATGTTTCTAAATACTGTATAACTCACATAAAACGAGCTTGACGACGATATGATCCGGGAATGTTTGGCTTTGCCCTGTTTACTGTATTCTTATTCCGCTTACAGCGGTCGCTCATCTTCCAAACAAAGAGCATAAATTAAATAATTCATCATTTCTAGCTTGTAGAAATATTTACCTCCTAGCAAAGTTTGCCTAAAAGCATCTGTTAAAAAGTGTAATTCGAATAAGGGATAAATCTTTTAGGGTTTAATGTGTCAATTTGTGGCGGAATTCATGTGCTTCAGATCCAGACAGTTTTAGATAAAGCTTAAATTTACCATAATTTTCTGCAAATTAAACTATTGATGTGGGTTGTAAATATATTTTAAGGTTTAATATATGCTTTTTGTCATAATTACAGCAATTTGAGATTTAAAACCCAAAGAAAAGTTAATGATTAACGATTACCTTAAAGAAGGGGTAAAATACCATAATTAATATCTATGTATGTAGAAATGTGGATATATTTGCGTTTTGTAGTAGTTAGCAGTTAGCTATATAGCTAGGATATTCCTTTGAGTATGAAAATATACTTCTGCTAATGAGAAATACAGAAGTTTAAGTTTTGATATTAGAAATGACCTTTGTAAGTCTCTTAGATGTTACGCTCAACGGGTATAACCAACAAATATTTGCACTCCCAAACATCTCGTTCTGAACAAGCCAGACAGTACTTTATGTTAATTATCTAAACATAGCCACCGTGATGTTTTGCTTGAAAAATTAATAAAGCGAAAAAATAATAGTGGCCCCTTTGATACACTTCTCAAATATTTAATATTCCATCATTCCAACTTAGGAATGTATTAGCTCACCATAGCAGTAATAGAACTGCAATAATACTTCGATTTAATCAATATTTTCTAATCAAGACTACATTTTCTTGAATTTTTATTTGTAATTGGTTTTCAAACAAACGTGTTCTACTCACAATCAAAAACCGATAGTAAATGATTGAAATATACCTACGTGTGTTGCGGTGGTCCGTAGGTGGGCCACCTTGATTCAAATGATAGGAAACGTGTTCGTGACTATTTCTGGCGTTAGAAAGATTTTGTTAGGAACTTTGTACTAAAATTGTAGTTACGCTCATTTACATTTTTGTCTGGATCATTTCACTACGTAAATTTCAACAATTAAAATAAGTCCCACGGGGACCCACTGCTCCCAATAGTTCTAGCAATAGCTCATTGTTGCACCTGTTCAGCCTGTTGGTACGTTGAAGTTGGGTACGAAACTATATTATAGAATTTAATTGATAGATTCAAGATAATACGGCAGTTGCTGCCGTAAAATTTTTATCTGAATGCCTAATTATTGCCGAATGTCAATATGTGGAGTATCGCTGTAGGCTACGTTGCTGTTACTAAAGTTGATATCTTATTATTTCTTACTGTCACTTAAGCATGCTATACAGAGTGTCTACCGTATAGTTTTTTCTAATGGTTTAGCCATGTCATGTATAATATTTTGAAGATCAACAGAAATGTTAAAAGTTGCTAATTGCTGTCTTATCTGATGTAATGAAGTTGCATGGTTGTCATGTATGCTAGGGTGACTTTGATGACAAAATACAATTATTTCGATGTCATATGCGATTAACACGCGAAAACTATTGCGTGCAAAGGAATACTACTTTTTGATAGTAATGTGGAAGTGGTTTACTCTTTTTGTTCCTTACAATTACCAACTACTTTATATTGTTATAGAATGTGAAAACGCCAAGAATAATAATGGGTAAAACAAGATTGGAGCTCATGCGAAATAAACAGATAAGGAATCAAGATCAGGTACAGCCGATAAATAAGTGGATGAAGGTGAGGAAATTGGAGAAAACCCGAATAGTACACATAGCTAATAGGAAAAAGGTCACGAGGACATGTTATATTGGATATAGCAGCCTATTAGCCTAAATAGAAGATAGAAAAAGAAAGCGAAGAAGAATTTGAAATTATATTTGATAAAGTCAAATGTACTTAGCGTATAAAAATGGCCGCTACTTCAGCGCAATTCACACGATAAACCAGATTATGAAACCATTTACCATGCGAAAAAGAATATATTAGCAACTGTCTTGAACTTCTATTTATTTTGTTAATATTTATTTATCGGGTTCAAGTTTTAAATTTCCAAATTTTAATGCATGAAAGCCATTTAAAGATATTCATTCCGACAAAAATTTTTCACATGAAAGTTTTTCCGGAAATTCTGATATACAACGAAAATATAATCAAATTTTCATGGTATTATTTTTGAATATTATATCATCCCGCGAGATTTTTTAATGTAAAATTAGTTTTTACCACCTAAAAGAGAACATTTCCTGTTTACGGTGGAATAATTTTGAGTGGAATTAGATTTTTTAGGGAAAAACCGTGTAGACTTTGCCATAGAATTACCCGAAGCGTTCAACTACAGTTCCAGTTGTTATAAATACAGGGTGTTACAGTTTTTCGCATAATTTCAAATGGCGAATGCGCCACAATTGTTTTGGGTCCATAGTTAATTCATAAATTAGTGTTAAAGTTGATGCCTTGCAGTTTTTTAACTGTTGAAATTTCAGTTTTATTGCAATATTTATTTTAAAACCTTAAATGCTTAGGTATTAACAATGAAATCATTTTTTATATTGTCTTTGTGACAGTTTGACACCAAATTGCAATATTACAATTTCCTGTTGTTACATTTCAATCAATACTCCTCTTAATTTTTTTCCAGTTGCATTTAATTCTCTTTAGTTTAAATGTCATTGGTTGCTGCTATTTACTATTAACTTTTTTAAGTAACTATGGCTGGCTACTAGATTGTAGAGCTACAAAAATTACAGTGGTTCAAAAATATTGAGGCACCAACACTAATATACGAAGAAACCGAAAGTGGTTTAGCACTTTTCGGCTACATTGTGCAGCTAGATTCACGCCTTGCCTCATGTGAAGCACTTCCCTATTACCCTGTATAATACAAAAGTTAGCTAGAAAACAAATTAACCGTGAATGCATGCACTGAACAAATTAACTCCAGCAAAGTAAATACTCAAACTGTCCTTTACTAGCACCAACAATATACTTCCACAAAATTTTAAATATATCAGCCGCTTTAAAATGTCACAATGCGCAAGTATAATTACAGTAATGTATTTCCTTTTATGCGAATTCTATAACTGTAGCGAAACTTATTCATTTTAAATATTGCAGAGCGTAAACTCCACAATAAAGAGAAAAGTATGCTATGAAATCGTCAAAGTTGATACAACAAATATGAATTACTTATACGACAACAGGTAGATAATAACTTGCTGAAATACTTATCTTTATATCTAACGTTTTCTTTTTAAATTAGTATTAACTGCAGAAAATCGGTGCCTTATACTTTTTATTGTCTCTCTGTATACATTTTAGAATCAACGTGATTTTACAAAAATAACAGTCAAATTCGCAGATTGCCTTGAGTAATTTCACAAAGCTATTTACGACGGTACTAAACACTTCTCAATGTTTGCTTTACTGGTTATTAACATCCCATCTTGGGAATATTATACATAGTAGTTCATAACGAGCGTAAAAAATACTTTGACAGGTCTATTGGAAATGTAATTTTGAACAAAA
>JABXWE010062257.1:0-13278 GCA_014611495.1 Limonius californicus
AGGAACGTTGGGATAATCATCAAGACACAGAAATGCTACAAATTCCTCGTCTATATTTTCTTTTGCCCCTTTGCTATTTTGTCAACAACATATAAATTGTACGCTGGTTTATGCTTTTCCAGCAATTCCGTTTTAAGCAAATCGTCTTCAACCGGAATATTTTTTTAAGAAAACCATCTTTAATTCTTGGCTTGGTCCATGCAGTGGTAGGAGTTTTTTCCTGCCTACGTGAATGATACGACGCGTTATCCATCACCATCACGGCATTGTCTTGTAACTGAGGAAGAACTTTGGAAAACCAACCTTCAAATGCTTGCAAATTTATTTCTTTATGGTAATCGCCACTCTTTTTTTACTCAAAAATCCACAAACATTCATTGACAAAACCAGTGTCGCTGCCAATATGGGTAATTGTCTAGCGTTTTCCTTTTCCAGGGGGGTTTTTAATTCCGCTCGATAAACCCGATAAAAACGCTTGTTTAGATGATTTTGTTGTTTCATCTTTCAACACAGAACTTTTGGTATCTAGGTAGTAAATTTTTCTATTTTCTTGCCTAAGCGTCTTTACTGATCGCAAACAATTTCGCCTCCAAACGGTTATCTCTGTTGTTGGCAATGAAATTCTCTGTTGGTAACATTACATTAAAATAAAAATTAGGTTGGTATTATGTTGTGTTTTGATAAAATGTGCTTTTAGTTATTTTGTAGTTGTTGAGGGTAAAATAAACGTAATAAACAAACGTGGTTTGCTCAATCAACAGTAAATAGAATAAGAAACCAATAGGTTATGAGCCCAGGGCGTAAAAGTCCTTGTCATAAAATTCAGAGCATAAAAATTGAGCGTAAAATACTTGGTTTAATTGACATAAAATGAACACAATGGAAGACCTCCATAATATTGAAAAGTTACGAAGTGCCGAAGATTTTCCTGTGTGGAAATTCCATGTGGAAATTCTCTTTAAATCAACAGGTATTTTTGGTATTGTGAACGGTACGGAGACGTTAGCTACAGATGCAACCGAATCGATTAAAAGGGAATTTGAAAAAAAGGATGCAACAGTGCAAAGAATAATGATAACTACAATTGATAAGAAGCCTTTAACATATATAATGAGCTGTAACAACTCAAAGAAATGTACGGGAAGTTGTGTACGATTTACGAAAGAGATTCCAATCAAAGACTATGGACCTTGTTGCAAGAGTTTTTTAATTATAAATTTGATAAAAGTCATGACATCGCAACACACATAAGCAAATTACAAAGTTTGACACATAGGACTTAAATCAGGAAATAAATGATGAAATGTTAGTATCAAAGATTTTGTCAACCTTACCCGAAAATTACAAGTTCTTTGTAAGTGCCTGGGAAAGTACACAGATAAGTGATCAAACTGTGGATAAATTGATATCAAGATTATTAATGGAGGAAATGAGGCAGACGTCCAAGGATACTGAGCAAGAAGAAGCTGTTGCCTTTAAAACTGCAGTTGTAAAAGAAAGATCAAGTAAGAAAAGTTATAAGGTAGGAAATCCACGCAGTAGTAATACCAATCCGATCAGATGCTATAAATGTAACCAATTAGGCCACCTTGCTAAACAGTGTTCTAAAAAGTTTTGTAGTATTTGCAAGAGAAATAACCACGAAAAAAGAAATTGTTGTTTTAGAAAGAAGTCAAATGAAAAACAAAATGAGAGTAAAGTTTCAGTTTTGACATATTCTAATAGATCAGATAAAACCGATAAAGAATTAACTTTCATCGTGGATAGTGGTTCGACAGCACACTTTACTAAAGACAAAAATTTGTTGAAAAATTGTACAGAAGCAAATGTAACTGTAAGTGCGTAGCTAAAGAAAATCAAGTAATGCATGCAAATTTAAAACGAAACATAGAAGCAGAAATTTGTATTTTAACCAATGTCTTGCATGTAACTAATTTAAGTAAAAATTTATTATCAGTAAATACCACCACTGATCATGGCTGGGAAGTAAAATTTACCGAAAATAAAGTTGAAATATTTAAAGGAAATAATACAGTTTTACAAGGTTAAAAAAATGAGAATGGTTTATATGTGCTAAATATTAATAAAGATAACAACTGTTATTAACAGAAAATCTTAAAACAATAAAAGGATGGCATGTTAAGTTAGGACACTTACCAATGAGTAGCTTAAAAACACATAAAGAATTAGCAGATGGAATAAAAATACAGAAAACAGATTTTATTGAAATAGAAAAAACATGTGAAGTCGGTTTAAAAGCAAGGCAAGTCAGAGAGCCATTTTCGACGGTACGTGAAAGAGCGAGTACACCATTAGAATTAGTGCACACAGATGTTTGTGGTCCCATTGATCCCCCGACATGGTATAATTAGCGCTATTTTGTAACCTTCTTAGACGACTACACACATTTTACCATGGTTTTCTTAATTGAGAAGAAAGATGAAGTTAAAAATTTAGTAAAAGAGTAAGTATGTAAATGAAGTAGAAACCAAATGCAGCTTAAAATTGCATAAAATTCGTTGTGATAATAGCGGAGAATATACGAATAAAGATTTGAGAGCATGGTGTAAACGAAGAGGAATAGTATTTGACCTTACCATCCCGTATACTCTACAACTAAATGGCAAAGCTGAAAGACTAAATAGTGTTAACAAGAAAATGTGGGGCGAAGCTGTTAGAACATCAGCATATATTTTAAATCGATGTCCAAGTAAGGCTGTAGATATAATACCAAAAGAAAAGTGGACATTGAAGAGGCCAGACCTATCCAAAATAAAAATTGTTGGATGTAAAGCTTATGGAAAGGTAGCAGGCCCTTTCAAAAAGTTGACGATCGATGTGAGAAGTACATGTTCGTAGGATATACTCCAAATGGTTACAGACTGTGGAACGAAGAAGAGAGAAAACTAAAAGTGTTAAGAGCTGTGAAATTTGAAGAATCATCAAAAGAAGTGCAACTTGAGAAATTAAGTAAGAATGACGAAAATTTCAACACCCAATCGATTCCAATAGAAGAGAAAATTAGAAACAAGAAAGAAGAGCAAAGCAATGAAAATAAACATGCAGAAATAAAAGACGAAGCCAGAGAAGAAGAAAATAATATAGAAGAAGATAATAGGAAATCGCATTCATATAATTTGAGGAACAAAAAGTCACTTCAATTGCCGAATAAACTGCGAGATTTTGAAATGAGTTATTTAAACTTTGAAGATTTATCTGAACCAATACCATTTCAAGAAGCATCAACGAAAAGTCCAAATTTTGGAAACGGGCAATAGAAGAAGAACTCACAACGTTAAAAGAAAATAACAAATGGACAGAAGTTAAAGTTCCTGAAGCCTGTGAAATAATAGACACAAAGTGGGTCTTTAAGATCAAACGAAGTGAAAATGGAAAACCGAAAGAGTATAAGGCACGTCTAGTTGCCGAAAGCTTTCAACAGAAAGAAAATCTAGATTTAAACGAGATCTACGCACCTCTTGCAAAATTGACAACCTTTAGATGTCTTTTAGCAGTAGCCAATAAATTAGAATTAACTGTTTACCAGATGGATGTAAAGAGCGCCATTCTCTACAGTGAAATAAAAGAAAATATATACATATATTTTCCAGAAGGAATTGAAATTAAAAATGATAAAGTTTTAAAATTAAGCAAATCCTTATATGGATTACAAAAATCCCCTCGATATTGGAACGAACAATTTAATAACATAATGGAACAGGAATGATTCAGAAGATCACAAGTTGATTATTGTCTGTATATCAAAAACAATATTCAGGACAAATAGTATTTACTTTTATACGTGGATGACTTGTTAATTATGGGATCAAATATAGATCATCATCATCATCATCTGACATGGAACTGACTCGAGGGTCGATCCTGGACTACGCCAGGCCCACCCCATGCCAGTAGGTGGGTAGGAATTTACGGGATAGGGCGATAGCAAAATTGAAAAATACTCTAGTTAAAAACTTTATAATGAAAAATTTTGGAAAGGTCAAAAACTATTTAGCGATCAACATACAGCAAGATGAAGAAACGATCAAGATTAATCAAACAGCTTATATGAAAGAAGTATTAAGAAAATTTGGAATGGAGGAATGTAGACCGGTAGCAACACCAATGGAACCGAATTTTAATGTGGAAAGAAGAGAAGTTCCAGAAAGTAAAGAATTGGAAACAAAGTGTCGTCAATTAATTGGTTGCTTGATGTACGCAATGCTAGATTCGCGTCCGGATTTATGTACATCGGTTAGCATTCTAATTCGTTACAAAGCTGTGCAAGTGAAAATTTACTAAAAGCTTTAAAACGTGTACTGCGCTATATTAAAAGGAACGTTGAATTTGCAGTTAGTTTACAGAAAAACAAGTGAACATTCAAATCTATGCGGATACGTTGACGCTGACTGGAGTGGTGATAAGAATGATGGTAAATCTACAACAGGCTACGTGTTCAAAGTGTTCGGTTACAGTGTATCGTGGAAATCTAAGAAACGGTCAAGTGTTTCGTTTTCATCAACAGAGTCGGAGTACTATGCTTTAAGTCAAAGTACCAGTGAGGCCTGCTGGCTGAGATATTTATTGTCAGACATGGGAGTTCCTAATATTCAAGATCCACCCACAATCATTTACGAAGTGACTAAAGGTCCTGAAAATAAGAGACTTAAACATATTAACATCAGGTATCATTTTGTTAGGTAGCTGCTTTTCTCTTTTCTATATATTTAGCACCATATTCTTCTCCGTACTACTTAATGGACGCTCTTTTTGCACGCTTTTTAGAGGGTGACACCTCATTTGTATCAAATTCTGCAGAATCCGTGGAGCTCGTCATAACACTTTCGCTTAAGTATATTCACGTACAGTTAATAGCAATATGTTTCGTACGGCAAAATTTTTCTATGTGAATAAGACTTTCAGCAGTGATTCGAAAATGATTAAAAATTTGAAATTGTCACTGCCAAAGTCAAGAGAAGTGAACGTTGAAAATGCCGCACCACATGCTATCCAACGATGAAAAGGCAATCGCTGTTGCCAAACTAAGCCAGGGATGGTCATTGCAACGTACAGCGGATCATTTGAACTCAAAGAAATCCACCATCCAGAGTCTTAAAAAGAAGTGGGAAAATACGCAGGCTTTGACTCGTGCTGTGGGTGCAGGCCGGAAGCGGAAGACCACTCCGGAGGAAGACGCAGCCTTGGTAAACTACGTAAGGGACAATCCGTTCGTCATTGCCGCGAAGGCTAAAGAAGAGACCAACTTTCCCGCTTCCACCTACACCGTAGGAAGACGCATAAGAGAAGGAGGTATACGAAAATCCGTAGCTGCACAGAAACCTTTTTTAACGGAAGAAAATAAGTAAGGAAGGTTGGACTTTGCCAACGAATATGTTAATAGAGATAATGAGTTTTGGAGCCGAGTTGTGTTTAGTGATGAGAAAATTTTTCAGTCTGCAAATAATGCCAGGCTTAAAGTATATCGTCCCCGAGGCCAACGCTTTAACCAAAATTATTTGCACCATCACCAGCAAAGTGGACGATTTTCAGTTCATGTTTGGGGGTGGTTTCCTAGCGAAGGTCCTGGGCTTCTCCCCGTTATAGATAGACGTCTGACTGGTCAACAATACATCGACATGCTCAATATCATTATGCTTCCGTCTGTTAGAGAAAGATATCCCGACCATAACTTTATATTCCAGCAGGTCTTTTATACAATATAGGCAATAGGTAGATATGCTTACCATTATATGTATTATAGGATAATTCTCCCGTTCATACAGCAAGAATTGTTCAAAGATGGATGGAAGAAAACGACGTTGAACTTCTTCCCTGGCCATCAAGAAGTCCCGACTGCAACCCCATCGAGAACATCTGGGGGTATATTGTGAAGAAAATATACAAGCATGAATTCCGACCTCGAAATCGAGATGAATTGATCGAAGCAATTCGAAATGCTTGGGCAACTCTTTTAGTTTGGCCGAATCAATGAATCGAAGACTAGCAAGTGTGTTGGAGGAAAATGGGGGTTCAACGAAATATTAACGTTTTAAAATTAAAATACCTAATTACTTTTACTGTTAACATTCATTACCTACGCAATAAAATCAAAAAAAAAACGCTACTGAAATATGTCATGGTAATCAATTCAGATGCAATTCAGACATTCAGTACAACTCAAAATGCTAAAATTGGACAAATTCAGCCTACTTTTTTTAGAGCCGTACGAAACATTTTGCAATTAACTGTACAATTTCGACTATCGGCTCCAACGTTACCGTGTGTATAAGCAATGAGTAAGATGCTGCAGCATCGGCTTAACCCTGGCATGGGCCAATCAGAAAGCACGAAGGGAATGTTCATGCAACGATCACGTGCTGATCGCGATGGTTTGTTTATTGTGACTGACTATCAAAACTCGGCGAATATAGAATAGCTACAAATGTTTACAATATCAAATGCTTTTGAAAATGGCATGTAAAATTTAGAAATACGTACAAAACACGAAAAGGAAATCAATCCTGTTGAAATTGAGACTGTTATTATTAAAATATTGATGCAGAGAGACCTTTTTGGTATTTTCTACAAAACCCATAGATATTAAATTATCTTACTGACATATTAAAATATTTTATGGTATGTGAAATAACTTCCTTATCATTAATAAAATACTGGTTAATGCTACGTTTATTTATAATTTTTATCTGTTTGTTGATCTTGCAGTCTGACTAATAAAGTATATAACCAATGCGGTTTATTCAGTAATTTCCTAGTAAATTTTACCGGGTTATAATCTTATCTAACCGACCTTGTAGATTGTTTGCTGAATGCCTTATTTCATTTATTCAGTTTCAGTCCCAGTCAGTGAACTCCCTTTATAGTGTTCTTCTCGTTAAAAATTTAAATAATTACTTTTTTATACAAAATCATAACGTAAGTAAATGAGCTAATTTCAACTTCTTTGTATATAATACGGCTGCATAAATTTAATAATGTAAAAAGGAGAAAATTCAAATTACTGAATTTTTCAGGTAAAATACTTTTTATTTTTTTTTCTAATCAGCTATAATTTATTGTCTGAAATTAGAAATCCTAACAATGTTTACTGCAAACATATACGTTTAATGTAATATTATTTTTTTATGCAGGGCGGTTCATAACGTACAGAAGAAACTGAAAGGTTAGCTAGAGGGGACCAATATAATTTTCTTCTTTCTAAACTTCTATCCAAAACCCAATAATAAAAAAGTTACAGCAAGTTAGAATTCTTATACAGTGCGGTCCTAAAATGTCCTTCCCTACTACTAACTTTTGAACGAGTTGATATTTCTTCACAAAATTTCAGCCCATTCTTAAATTTTATAACTTTCAAACTGGCGGCTAGGCGCCATCTTGAAATATTTTATAAATGGCAATGGGGGTCAAGTGACACTCCATTTGAAATGTATTTTAATTCTGCATCTGATCCTTGAGTTTCATAAAAACATATTCATAAAAAAAATGACAGATGATTAAAAATAACAAGTTTATGGAAAAAAGAAGGCAGCCGGAAAACTTTGCGACTTGCGGTCCGGATATGTTGTTGACCTCGTCGAGGACAACAACTTTTTTTTATGGCACTTTCACGAAGCTCGTACCGTTCGGCCGCCAGGGGCGTCTAAAGTCGAAACACGAATCGGCGTCCAGCACGTGTCCATGTCATCGCAGCGGATCGGTCGCGAGCTCATTCTGTTCGCATAAGTACGGCGCCTAGCTGCCATTTTGAAAGTTATAAAATTTAAATATGTACTAAAAAGTAGTATTTTGCCTCCCATTAAAGCACACAAAATATGTATATTAACGCCCGCAATGGAATACCATTGATATAAATGAAGAAGAATTAAAGATAATATTGTCTTCTCGTTTCCATGGAAACACAATCCTTACAAGAAAAACAAAATTAATCTTTTTAATGGCCAAATGTTCATGCAGTATTGAATGTATGCTGGTCCCACTAATATCCAAGGATACCTCAATCTCACGATAAGTCACATGACGATCTTGCAGTATCAGTTCACGCACCGCATCAATGTTTTTCGGAACAACAACCGATTTTGGACGACCTTCACGAAATTCGTCGTTGTGCGAACTACGGCCATGATTGAATTCGGTAAACGATCAATAAACACTGGTCCTTGATGGTGCTTCATCGCCAAAAAACGAATTAAGTTCATCGATGTACTGTTGTTGAGTTAAACCACGTCGAAAGTTGTAAAAAATAATCGCACGGAAATGTTCACGATTTAATTCCATTTTTTGGCCCATATGAATTTTTCAAGTTACTGTAAACAACACAAACAGCGCTCGTACGTCAAAATCTTCTGAGTACGTATACCTTCAAAAATGTCAAAATTTACGATATAGACATCAGTTGCCAGATTGCAGCACTAGGGTTGCCCAATCCCGAAATATAAAAGACAACCCTGGTATTTAAGAGCTAAATGTGAACTAAGTTTCTCTACATTCACTTCCATCAGGCTGGTGATCGACTGTCCAGAAAGGAATTCAAATTCATCAGAGAGCTTTGATGGTTTTTGAAACCGCCAATCAAGCTGCTTATATAGGACGTTTAATAAATACGTTCGAATATTTTACCCACTTATAGATCTCATCAATACAAACAAAAAAGTTGTAATAAACAGTACGTGTATAATGCACGTACATGTTGTAGTTCTTATGACTTTTAACAGATGGCGCGTCGGTCTCTATTTCGTAATTAGTTTCTTTCAAAATGTTAACATACCAACAAGCACCCTATTAATCAATTTTTCAGAAATTGTTGTTTACATTTTTACTATTTTATTTTAAATTTTTTCCATTTTGGGAGTGGGGCAGCTGCCCCCCTCCCCCGCCCCACGGATACGCCCTTGCTCTTATTGTGCCTGATTATGTTGCACGTCTGGTGTTTTGCAGATGAGCACTGCCAAGAATTACGGAAGCCGCAAACTTTGTTAGTGAAGTCTTAATTGCTGACCAAGCTAGTTTCACAAGAAGGCATTGTTAATTTCCACAACAGCCATGTTTGGTCAGATGAAAACCCTCATGCTATTATTGAATCGAATCATCAATAACGATTTTCAATTAACGTTTGGCTTGGTATTTTTGGAGACCTTGTGATAGGGGACCTTCTTTTCTTCCCAACTGTTTGACGGTTCATACATAGAATGAATATATGATTGATGCACGATGGGGCTCCTGCACGTTTTTTAATCATATGGTCAGAAATTTTCTAAACGAAAATTACAACGGCAGGTGGATAGGGTGAGCGGATCAAGTTGTGTGCCCACCTAGATCTCCTAACCTGAATCCGCTCGACTTTTGTGTTTTGAGGTATTTAAAGTCGTTAGTTTATTCAAGCCCTGTAAATAATTTAAACGAATTGCGAGAACGAATAGAACATGCCTGCCAGACTGTTCATATTAATCCTTGAATCTTTGAAAGAATGCGGCGTTCATTTTATGGAGATGCGAAAGATGTATATAAATGGAAGGAGGACATGTAGAACATCTACTTTAATTATTTGTAATTAAAATGTTGTGTTTACACGGTTATTTGTTTTAATCGGTGGAGAACTTACCATTGAAATTACAAGTAATATTTATTTTCTTAAAAGAAACTTGCAACAGTCCGTCCACGTGGGGACCGTTGCCTGGTTTTAACTTTTAACTCAGAGCCAGGAGTTCGTATTAACATGGGGAAAGGCTGTTATTACAGGATTTATTATATTTAACTGTTATAATAAAGGCAAAAATATATTTGATTCTGAGATTATAAAGAAAGTAATAATGTCTGCAAAATCCTGGTCGGTACGCCCCTGGATGGAATCGGAAGTTCGGTTGAATGAACAGCGAAGGTTACGTTCCAGCTGTAGGCCGTGTGCAGGTGTACTCTGTATTTACATAAACAAACATAAAAAATGGTTGCCACCTGGCAGTTCGTTTTAAATGCGTTTCACCCAATGTATCCTGAAATCGCTAATCGGAATCGGTTTCAGTGTTCACACAGTTATTAGATTAAATTGTCACCTGATACGCGTACTGGTTAATTTAATCCGCATGGGCAGTTGTTTACGGTTTCCGTGGCTTCGCTGGTTCAATGGACGAATGTAGATAACTTACGGGTCGCTAGAACCAAATGTGCTAGGAAAACGTTCTTGGCTTCGTAATCTCGACGATAAATGAATTTAAATGTTTCGTAGAATATTGTAAAATAAAATAGACCTGTACTTGAAATTGTTAAGGCCTAATTTTATAAATACGTACAATCTGGTCTGACCGCCTGTAAGGTATTGTTAAACTAGTTCGACAATTCCCAATTACGGGAAAAATATAAAAATCAAAGGTCAAATTAGCCTGGCCTGACCGGCTTATAAGACCTCAAATCTCATATTTCACTGGTATGTTAACCTGATTGACACTAACTGGCATAATCTGCTAGATATCAATCAATGTAACCCCAACGCGAAGTGTTGCACAAAATGAGCAAATTGAGATTTTGTGGAATTCTCCAACGGACTCGAATATTCTCACGGACTGAGAATATTTCGGCGGTTTGCTTCCTTCTCTGGAGGACTGAAATTCAATTCTGGACTGACATCCTCCCGAAAGTATTTGACTCATAGTTACCCAAATTTATGCAGGGATCCTGGATATATACTGGGTTCCCTTTCTCTACGCGTCTCCTCCGGAGTGTGATCGCACGCGATGATGAGTGCGTGGGGGACAACAATTTAGAACTCCACTTGCACTGCTACAGACGCCTCTTTCAGCAACTAAAGCAACCTAACATTTAATTATCAAATGCTGAAACGGTTGCTTCCCGGAAACATCGTAACAAACTCCATATCCCGAAAACGGTTGATTATCGAACCCATGTTTATTACAACTTTTTTGTTCGTATTAATGAGATTATAATGAATTGAATTTTGATTCGTTAGCTCGGTTATTCATTGTATATAGGATATTCATTCATTTGTATGATGTCTTGGAATTCGGTTTCTTTGTTATCAGTAATATAGGGCAGACCAAGACGCAGGTAACTTCTTGCTTGGTCTGAAACACTGTCAAGTTTGTATTTTGAGAAAAACCTATGACAATAAGAATTATTATTAAAAATTCGAATTTAAAAGTTTCTATATTTAAAGAAAATAATAGTATCAAACAATAACATGTCTTGAGCTTAGATATAAGCCTAGCTCTGATTTTAATTAATTTACGAAGGGGTATGCTGCATTATCAGAACAGTTAGTAAAAATGTGTATTACACAGCCGTATAACGCGGTATGCGTATTGGAGGCTGGTTTCGGATATGTAAAGTGCATTCTTAATATCAGAACTTGATTGGACAGTGACGCCGTCGAAATATGACCATTTTTATAAAATGGATTTAGCTGTCTAAATTTGAATTTTTTATATTGTAATTGGATCCTAATGGCCTTCTTGTAAGTTTGTGTATTTTAGGCATCGTTGTCATGGAGATTTTGTCGGTTACTAGGAGAGTTGTTGATAAAACAATAACATGAGAGCATTTTTTGCATTTGGTGTGAATACACGCATTTTTCATCTGCTCCTAAAAATTGAAAAATAATTAACATTGTGTATATTTAATAAAGTTTTAGTACTGTTCAATTTAAAAAAAAAAGAGTTTCTTTGAAGAAAGAGTAAGTTAGTTTAACTTACTGGGTTATTATTGGGTAAGTGGATCCTGTTTCGAGTCGAAGATTTTGGTGTAGCTGCACGGCGAGTTTTGGTTTATCAGCGATGGGGAAAGCAAAGATGGAGTCTGTGACCTTTCCTAATGAAGATAATAGGATTTGGATATCGTGATTGCTTTAAAACGAGATTACTGAAGATATACACCAGAATATAATATTTAAAACTGTCCGAATATTTCATTTTAGCTGTATAGGCATTTTTAAGTTGTTAGAACGCAGAACGGCTGACGTGTAGGTCCAACTGGAGTTGGCTGCGTATTTGGTAGATCATTTTAAATGTCCATCTCCTCATATAACACCGAAACGTTATAGAACCGACTACTGGGACAGAATGCTTTTTGTTCGAAACTTAGACCGTGGTATTTTTTTTATTTAATTTTGGCGACAAGTCTCTAAATTTGTCACCTGAAGCCCAATTTTTCATAATTTATTTAAATTAATACTTTAATAAAAAAATTGATTGCAGAATGCAACTTATTCAATTCAATCTTATTTAACTTTTAAATTCAATTAAATTAATTATCTTTTTCTTATTGTAATATATATGTATATATACAGAGTGTCTCAGAAAGAATGGGCCAACGTTCAGTCATAGATTCTTTAGGTAAAAATAAACCGATTAAACCTAATATACCTTAGGCAGAAAGTCCTTCCTTAAGAAGTTATAGGGCCTTAAAGTTCAATTTTATATTTTTTCTTTTTATTGTAATTTACACAAATTTAAAGATATTTCTTTGAAATTTTGTATACGTACTTATCATTATATAGTATACTCATAGAATTATTTTCATTAACCAGACTTGACCGCAAGAGACACTTAACCTAACACTGAAATCTTATTTTGGCTCTAACTTTGTTATTAGTAGAAAGTTTTAAAATTTTATTTTATTTTCTGAAAGAGAATTAAAAAATACAAAAATAAGGTACTCTTAGTTCATACGCGTAGAGGCAACCGTTTGCCTTAAAATGCTTGTCCCAAATTTTGGGTTGTCGTCACGACGTGCAATTATCAACCATGATCGCAAAAGCAGTGGGTAGTGCTTGTGACCGACAGTAAAGAACAGTGCTAAGTCAATTAAATACATTGTTGTTATAGAAATAGTATTTTTAATTTCTGTTTTGTGTTTACGAAAATTCCTCCACATTCGTTATGTCGACGGATTATCGTAAACAAAACAGAAATTATAAATACTATTTCTATAACACCAAAGTCTTTAATTGACTTAGCATTGCTCTTTACTGTAGGTCAAAAGCACTACCCATTGTTTTTGCGATCATGGCTACCTGATAATTGCATGTCGTAACGGCAGCCCAAAACGTGGGACAAGCATTTTAAGGCAAACGGTTGCATTTACGCGTATGAACTAAGAGTACCTTATTTTTGTACTTTTTAATTCTCTTTCAGAAAGTAACATAACATTTTAAAATGTTCTACTAATAACAAAGTTAGAGCTAATATTAAATTTCAGTGGCAGGTTAAGTGCCTCTTATGGTCAAGTCTGGTTAATGAAAATAATTTTGTGACT
>JABXWE010062261.1:0-10200 GCA_014611495.1 Limonius californicus
GGAAAGGATGTATCGTCGCAGGAAAATCCTACAGGGGCGCCGGTCAAGCCAGAGCGCTCTACTGAAGGCGGGGAAAGGATGTATCGTCGCAGGAAAAATCCTACAGGGGCGCCGGTCAAGCCAGAGCGCTCTACTGAAGGCGGGGAAGGAAATATCGTCGAGGGAAAGTCCTACAGGGGCGCCGGTCAAGCCAGAGCGCTCTACTGAAGGCGGGGAAAGGAAATGGATTAATTCGCAAAGGAAAATCTCGCAGAGCAACAGTTGAGACTATTTTCCAAATGCGTGGATGATTTTGAAAATGATGTGCTTCGATGAACGACTATAAAATAATTGTCCTAATTTCAACAGTTCGTCCCTATTTATAGCAAGAAACTACGTGACCAAAACAAATTTACGACTTCGTGAAAATATGTTCCCCAACTGAACCTTGAAATTTAACGCGAATACTTTAATAGTTCTGGGAAATTAAATAGAACTGCTGCAAAATCTTCCAAGTCGGCAAGCTTAACTCACAAGAACGTACAACAATACAAGAAATTATAAGAGATTCTAAATAGTGCAAGTTCCTAAAATTACGTGACTAAACTACAAAACAATAATTGCTGAGCTAAAATATGTGAACAAAAAATCTGTTTATAAACATCCTGACCCTCAAACTCGAGACCGCGAAGAACTGACCTAAGATTGCGTAATCTTACTACAACAAATAAACGGAAACGCAAATTCAATAACTAACTAAAATAATTTAAATTCAATCGCCATAAGGCTCAAAAATATTCAAAAATAAAAGCGGTCCGGGGCGGACCCTCACAATACTAATATTTCTATTGATTTTGTCAATGTGAATAATAAATAGCTGATATATAATTATTGTAGAATAATCACCTAAGGTATTTGAGGCCCCTAATGTCATATGCAACCCATATAACAATTGTATAAGTGCACTATAATCGCGATAATAGAAACATTGCACCATACATAGCCACTGTCCTGGACCTTCATATACCATGAATACTAAGATTGTTATTGATCTTGTTAATGTTAATAATAAATAATCCAAACTTAACCTGGTTGAAATTAACTATTTGATTTAGCTGATGCATAATTAATGCAGGATAATTACGTAATGTACGTGACGCTTCTAGTATTATACAACTTAAATAATAATGTTATAAGTACAGTAGAATCACGAAATATGAACACGCATATTGCTTAGATACATAGTCATCCTCATTGATCTCCGTATACCGTGGATACTAAGATTATTACTGATTTTGTCAGTCTGAATAATAAATAGTCAAATATAGCATGCCTGAAATTTACTATTTGATTTAATAGATAAACAATTGATGTAGGATAAGCACCTAAACTATGTGACGTCTCTGCTACAATGTACAAATGAAATACAATGTTACAAGTACAGTATAATCGCGATAATGGAGTCACTCATTGCACACACACATAACCATTGTCGCTGATCTCCATGTACCGTCGATACTAAGACTATTACCGATCTTGATGATGTGATTAATAAACAGTCAGACATACCGTCCTTGCAATTTAGTATTTAATTTAGTTGCAAAATAGTGAAAGCGAGATAATCACCTAAATTGTTCAACGCCCCTAATATGGTATGCAACCCAAATAACAATGTTATCAAGCAGAGTCGGAACACTCATTGCACACATACATAGTTAATGTTATTGACCTCCAAATACCATGAATATTAAAATGATTATTGAACATGTTAATGTGTATAATAAATAGCCAAACGCGTGTCCCAAAACGTGTCTGAAGTTACGTATTTAATTTAGATGAAAAATAATTAATGCAGATCACAATCTCATGAAGTATAGGGCCCCTTATATTATATGCAACCGGATAAGCAATTATACAAGTATAATACATAGTTATTGTGGTATATCTCCGTTTAGTGTGAATACTAAGAATATTAGCGAAGTTGTTAATGTGAATTATAGACAGCCAAACAAACCGCGCTTACAATTTACTATTTGATTTAGTTGATAAACAATTAATTCAGAATATCACCTAAATCGTTTGTTGCACCTAGTATGGCATGCAACCCAAATAACAATGATATAAGTGACAACTACGCCTGTGGTATTTTAAAACGCGCAATACAGGCGTAGTACAGAAGATCGCGGTGCTTCGTAAGAGCAAAGCACTCGAAGATTAGAAAGCACAGTACTATTGCGATAGAATAGATATTTTTGTAAACATACATAGTCCTTGACCTGTATATAGCGTGGATAGTAATGTATTGTTAATCACGGCAATATAAATAATAAATAGTCAATCATAGCGTGCGATATCTATTTATTATTGACCATATACGAATCACAGATGCATGGACGATATGTTTAGTATTCTACTCATATTTTAAATAAACTGTCAAGTATATCAAATCAGACCATATGTGATTCATAATGGCGTCAATAAAAATTTAGATATGGCACTACCTTGTGATATGTATTTTGGGTTGCCTAATTTTAAAATGGCAGGTTCTTACTTTCCCATGAATCAATCGGTGTAGTGCAGGGTATTCAATTTAAAATTAAAGCGTTATGATCAATTCTCGTACAACCGAAAATACATATTTGTTTGTGTCTTTACTGCACATGTAGATATATAGTGCGTTTGTAAAATGTCCTCCCCCCCCCCCCTACTAACTTTTGAACGACTTGATATTTCTTCACAAAATTTTGTGTGCTTTAATGGGGTATTTATTAAATACTATTTTTTAGCCCATGTTTAAATTTTATAACTTTCAAAATGGTGACTAGGCGCCATCTTGAACTATTTTTTTAAATAGCAATGGGCGTCGAATGACACCTCATTTGAAAGGTATTTTAAATCTGCGTCTGATCCTCGAGTTTCATAAAAAATATTCATCCAGAAAAAAATAAAAAATGATTGAAGATAACAAGTGGAAAAAGCTAAGAATTAAAGCAAAAAAGGTACGCTTTCGAAATGTTCACCATTGAAGAATGAAGAAGAAGATTTTAAAACACAACAAATCTTATTTTATACAACAAAAACTGAATAGTAATACTATTTCAATAAATGTTCAAAGTGTGCTCCTTGAACTTATTGGCAATAGAAAAAACTATTTAATATCTCTTCCCCTAATTTCTGAAAAGTTTCAACTCCGATATTTGCACAAGCCTCTGTTATTTTACGTCGGAAATCCAAAAGGGAATCGGGTTCTGTTTGAAAAACCTTAGATTTAAGATACCTCCGCAAGAAAGTCCAACGGAGTCAGGTCAGGGCATCGTGGAGGTCATTCTGTTGGACCACGACGACCAATTCATGGTCGAGGATACGTTGCATCGAGATAATTGCGAACTTGTCTGCAAAAATGCGGAGGAGCGCCATCTTGCTGGAATATGATATCCATGTCAAATTAGTTTGGATTATTTTTAGCAATCTCAACTGTTAACGGATGGATGAGGTATGTTCAAATACAATCCCGTAGTAAGCTTTCCGTCGATAAATAAGGGACCTACGATATGGTCACCAAGTATTCCTATCCACATATTCAATTTTTGCTGAAATTGGGTGTGATCTTTCCGGAAAACATGGGGATTTTCATCACACCAATATCTAACACGCTGGCTGTTAACATACCCATTTTTAAAAAATGTGCATTCGTTACTTAAACAGATATTGCGAAGATAGGATGGGTTTCTTGCAACGACTTGGGTCATAAACTCACAAAATTCAATGCGTCTATCCGGATCATCTTCAATCAACTGGTGTATAATCTTAATTTTGTATGGATGGAACTTCTGCCGTTTTAAAAACTTTTTGACAGTGGTTGCCGATACATCACATAGCGCAGCTACATGTAAAGTTGATTACTGAGAATTTCACCGACTAACTTAATTTGTTTGTCTTCTGAAATTGCGGGTCGCCCAGGGTTTCCCTGTTTCGCACAATTCCAGTGTTAATAGATTTTTATACAAGTCCTCGAAATAGGACGGTCGGGAAAACGTTCATGAAATATTCTTTCGGCTTCGTGAAAGTTTCGATTGGCTTCAGCATAAATAAAAACAGCTTCAGTTTTTCCTGCAAAGTTCGAACATTCGCTATAATTATTGTTAGACTCGTCGGTTTTAACACTCAATATTCAAACGTGAGCAAACGCATTAACTGAATTAAAGTGGCAGAACAGAAAGACTAATTATTTCAATTATTTTACTTTTGTTGTTTTGCCTCCTACATTTTTTTAGCGTTTTGCTTAATATCAGAAACAGATAATTTGGAAGTCTGTCATTTGTTTTTGAATCTATAAAATTTTTCCAAAATTTAGAATTGTACTCTACTCAAAGAGACCTTTCTCATGAGCTGTCACCTTACCCCCATCACCATTAAAAAAATATTTCTAAATGGCGCCTAGCCGCCATTTTGAATGTTATAAAATTTAAATATGTACAAAAAAGTACTTAGTATTTAGCCTGCCATTGAAGCACACAAAATTTTGTGAAGAAATATAAAATCATTCAGAAGTTAGTAGGGGGGGCGACATTTTACTACCGCATTGTATATTAACCACTTACAAGTTGATTTGTAATAAGTTATTTTAGGTATTCGTAAACATTGCTTATTTTATTAACATATAGGATAAATGTTAAATACTATGTGATCCCAATCTTAAAGGATCGTTTTATTAAAGAATCAAGGTCGTTCTAAATAGTTACTAATGGTTTTTAGATTACAAAATTAGGTGAATACCAACATTATCCATGATGACTAAATTGAGTATTGTTTTTTTTTAAATTTTTTCATTGAATTAAGTTGTAACAATTACATTATAGCTTACAGCTATACAGTGTGCATTTACATTTGTACTAACATTTATGCAAACATTTTTAACATAATTGTTAGAGGATACCATTATTTCGAACTTTCTAGTGAGCTCTCATTTCAATTTATGTATTTATTGGGAGTCGAACACTTAGCGCATCTAGTGACAAACGCTTTGACACGCGAACTTCTTCTTTCTATGTCAGGGTGGAATACATTTATATAAATATATATATATGTCGAATGCGGAAGATGTAATTGTACATTTCATGAAAAGGATATCCCCTTCATGAATTTCAAAGTTTTTCGTCCTGGACAAATATCTCAACCATTTCATGAAGTGGAACCCATCCTCTTCCAGATGGTGGAATTATACAAGGCTGCAGCATTTGGATAAGCAAATTGTCCATTTCATGAAAAAGTGGGATAGAAAACAATATTTGGTGTAATATTGTTGGGTCGTCGCAAGTGGATGTCCATTTGGTGTTTCCTGTTTTTGTACCTGCAGCTATATGTAGTGAAGTGGGAAGAAAAAACAGTTTTTATTTCTTTTTCTTTATTTTACTAAAAAAGAAAAAACTATACTAATATATGTCAAAAATAAACATTAAATATTCAAACAAAGAAGCACAAATATTTGAGGAATAGTACATTATTGTATGTTGTAGTGAAAATTATAACTTACTGGCACTGGCACATAAATGTCTGATAATGTATAATATAGATATATAATAAGTAAGTTATAATTTATTTTCATATTATGAGCTACTTGTTTGCACAATTCAAACTGTTATGACAACGGCTGGTACATAATCTCTTGGATTGAAAACAAATACATCTTTTATTGTTGCACTGCTGCTTAAAAGGTTTGCAGGAATATTTTGCAATACCTTGCCCGGCCCAGCTTGGGGCTGGGATCTTCAGGTTTAAAAAATTGGAAGTAGCATTTTATAATGCATCATGTGCATACTAACCTTTTAACGAACCATGTCTTGTGGCAACTTGATATACCCCGTTTTTATAATCCGTGATTATTCCCACAATATTTTGGGGATCTACTGGTCCTAGGTCAACTTTAGGGAAGGAAACAAGAACACAATGATTTACATTAAACGCCGTGTTTTTACGTTTAGATGACATCAACATTTTTTCTGCCGCACGTTTTTGACCTTCGCAGGCTGCTTCCGTCTTATTTCGAACCTTTCTTTTTATCATTCAACTCACTATGGATCTCATCATTGTTAAATTGATTATTTGTTGCGATTGTGGCAGAGTCCAGTATCCCTTCATCTTCATTATCTTCTCCATTTGGCGCTTCATTTGGTGACTTGTGATCAGTTTCGCTGTCAGTTGTTTTATTCCCCTGCGGCAATTCTTGATCAGCAAGAGTATCCAGGTCTTCTTCATTCAGTAAGCGTTCTAGGACTTCTATCGGCAGATTGGAAATAGTGAAATCCACACGCTGGTTATGACCAAAAAGTGCTTTATAGGGAGATCGCCGGATAATTCGATGATGGGATATATTTTTTGTCATTGCACGAAATGAAGCTCGTTTGCCCAGTGTGTTGAATCATTATCGGACATCCAAGATCTGATCATGTTCTCGAGGTCCTGATTACTGCGCTCGATGCTGCCCTGACTTTGTGGATGACGGGGACGCCCATTTACGATAACACATTTAGGTCACAATTCTTTCAATTCCTTGATCACCGGGTTCACAAATTCACGACGATTATCTCTTTGTAAGATGCCGGGTGCCCCAAAAGTTAGGAAGATTTTTAGCAGTTGAGAAGCCACCTCCGCAGCTCTTTTCGTCTCCAATGGCCTCAAGCAAACGAATTTGGTACTGTGGTCTTGGTAATTCAATATCCACTTGAATTTGCCATCCGGAAGAGATTGAAAATCGGTAAGATCTATCTGTCCTCTTTCATTAAAATCTTTCGATGTTTTTGGCTTCCCGGCAAGTTTACGAGATATGCCTTTCTTCTCATTGCACGATTTGCAACTTTTTAAATATCCTTCAATGCAAGGTTTAGGCACACAGTATTTGATTTTTGCAGCATTTCTCATCTTTACATTTCCTCCATGTCCTGTTGAAATGTGTATTTCGTGACAACGATCGTAGAGGTCTTTGTATGCGACTAGATATCTAATTACAGTGTCTTTATTTTTGTAGCGCTTTTTTAACCAGAAATTTGTCGTTGCCAAGAGACAAAACTTTAGGTGGCAACCAGGCAAGACTCCCTTCTACTCTCTGGCCCCTGGAATAAATAGTACCTATCTTATATAAACTTTTGTTGAATTTGTACTAGGAGTAGATTAGGAATAACTTACGATTTCATTTTGGTATATAGAATTTCTTCAACAACAGCAGCTTGTCTCTCTTTGGAGAAGAGTTTTTCTCCTGCTTGTCTTGAGTAATGTTGTTCGATTTCATCGAAGGAATTGTCTGAAACGTCGTACTCCATGTCACATCAATAATAATTAGGTAATGAGAAAAGAACCCCGAAATGAAAACAATCCACAATAACTCAAAACTCTTCAGACAAAACACAACTCTTAAAGTGGCACTGTTTGACAGGTGGTCGGTGATCATGTGACCTTTATTGCGACGACACAACAATTATTGCACCAAAATTGTTTATTATCTTCCTTTTCATGAAATGGACAATTTGCTTATCCAAATGCTGTAGTCTCGTATAATTTCACCATCTGGAAGAGGATGGGTTCCACTTCATGAAATTGATGGGATTTTTGTCCAGGGGGCGGAAAACTTTGAAACTACAGTATAAGGAGACGCTTCATGTGGAAGTGGATGTTCTTGTCATGAAATGTAGAATTACATCTTCTGGATTCAACATATATGCCACTGTGTCGTTTTAGGGGGAAGTATAGGCAGCCAGTTTAGCACTGAAGTGATTTCTTTTCTGTAACTATTACCAAAGAAATGACATTAGAAATATCAAAAACTTATATTGTTTGATTTACTACTTTAAGTGTTCAAATTTATTTGGTGATAAACTTTAAATAACAACTATAAAAATGTTATTGTATATTTTATACGACTTTATACCGCGAATCACAAGTACAAGTACAAGTATAGTTAGAATTTGCAATTTGGGTTGTATGTTATATGAAACACATCGAATATTTAATTAAGTTTTAAATAATTATAAAGTATATTAACGTCACTTAATAGTTACCAAAGTATAGGAAAGCTAATACAGTTATTTATTATTCTAGCACATATATTACTTATATCCGAATGCTAATTGTTGCAGTGTATAATATGTTTCTATAAGCTTCGTAATGTCTTTCGCACCTGGTAAACATGAACGTTAGGATTGCTTGATTAAACTGGATTTTTATAGTTTATTTCAAGATGTTTAGTACTTAGTCTTGCATTCCGTAAGAGGTTTAGCTATCATTGTGTTGCAGTTTTTGTGTCATACTTAACTGTAAATGACAATATTCAATCTGAATAAAGAGGCCGCATAGCGACAGCTGATCATTTAGAAATGCATATTTTGTCACGTAAAACATGCGAAAATAAATAATACCTGAAAATTATACTCCATTATAACCTAAAATAGGGTTTAAACATACCTTTAATACAAACCACATATATAATAGTTCCTTCTTTCACAGCCGATAATTGCTTATTTTCAAATTTAACTTTAACTTCAAATCGGTACAAATATTAGAAAACAATTTGGTGTTTTTTGAATATATTATTTAGTCGGAAGAAAAGCGATAGATAAAACAAAAAAGTTGAAAGTTGAAGTTCCTAAACCAAATATTTTACTACGTAATCACCACTCGAATTTAAATACGTGTTATATCGTGGTACACGTTTCTCTATACCTTCGTCATAGAAGATTGCAGCCTGTGACGAAAACCAATTCTGTACTGTCGTCTGGACCGAGAAAACGATCGCGAGTTTTTAAAAATTATTAAGATAGATAAAGAGGTGATAGACACTCAGTGCTAAGTCGGAACTTAGGATGGTTAAAGATTTCGTGGAAACTCGCATACTTCCAGTACATTGATTATTACTTGGTTGCAACATTTGTGCACCAAATCTAAATTTCGACGCCAGTCTCAATGTGCTTCAGGTACTCATTGCCAGGAGCTTCGTGGCGATATAGCACAGTCAAGTGACAATCGTCAACATTTTTAGCACCTACCCCGCGCAAGGTTCTGTTATTCTACTGTACTTTACGTGAAATTCGAAGAAAATTTTCAGCCATTTCCGTAATCGTGAAACGACTTCACAAAAGTTCTTGTTCATGTTTACTACAAGAACGTCTTTGACAACAGAAGGTCTCCCAGTTCGTTCTTCAACGTGCCATCTCTGAAACATGAGTGTTTCATTTAAAAAAATACAACTTTATGCCATACAGTTCAAACTAAAATTGATAAAAAAAATTTGACTACAATTTTGAATTCTACTTAAAAAAGTGCCTTAAGAATGTCTTTTCGGATTTTCAATAACTATAAAAATAAACGAATGGTTGTAAGTTGTTAAAATGTCGAGGATTTCATTTTCACCCTGTATCTCGGAAACGGAAGTAGATATTCGATTTCCATTTGTGGCATTCAAATCGCCTTAAAAAGTTGACCCAATAATGCACTATCAGTTTTTCTGTAGCTTCATTAATAACGGATATTCCCATTTAAAACCATCGAAAATGGTCCACCCCGTACATGTTGATAACACCGTAAAAATTGTTGAAGCGTTTCCGGGCTGTATAGGCCTACAGCTTAGTAGATGTAGTGTGAGAAAATATATTGAACTGCAATTCACGAAAATATTTGTTAACTTTCCTAAAGGTACTTTATTATAAATCTGGATCTGACTTTTTATCAGCTTGACGGTGTAGTTTTTAAAAGTTGTGATTAATCATCTTAATAAACAGCCAATATCGTTGGTCTTCTTCTTATGATTACTATTATTAATATGAAAATTTGATGTTCAATTGCTTCTCTTTAATAAAATATAATAAATATATTCGAAGCGTTTTCAGGCTGTAGTGGCTTACAGCGCATTCGAGGTCGTGTCAGTAAATATATTGAACTGAAATTTACGAAAATATTTCTCAACTTTCCTAAAGGTACTTTATTATCAATCTGGATATGGCTTCTTATCATCTTGGCATTGTCGTTTTGAAAGAAGTTGTGATTAACCATCTTAATAAATAGCCAATATCATTGGTCTTCTTCTTATTATTATCAATATTAATATCCCCAGTAGGTGTTTAATTGTTTCTCTTTAATAAAATATAGTAAATATATTTGAAGCGTTTCCAGGTTGTATAGGCTTATAGCTTAGTCGAGGTTGTGTGAGTAAATATATTGAACTGCAATTCACGA
>JABXWE010062262.1:0-17467 GCA_014611495.1 Limonius californicus
TCTGTTCGACGGGTTAGGTTACCCTCCTTTTCGGCGTACATGCAAAGCCGGCTCACAGCATCTACTCATTGTAGGTAATTAGCAGGCCATTCGTCTATACACAGAGGAAGAAAAATTGGACCATATTGTCAGGAATAGAATTAAATAAGATTACAATCTTGGCTTTCCGGTTGGAGCCGCCTTGGTGGTAGATTGCAGGTCTTCAATCCGGGTACCAAAATGCCATTACAAATGGAGGCGGGAGTTGGCAATTTAGATTCCTTATTTCGAAATAAGATGACATACATTTGAAAATATCCTTCGGCTCAAGTCTGTGTTGAACAATATTGTAAAATAAGTAACGGACAAAATAGCACGTAGAAGACTTGCCAATATATGGCAAGACTGTCGACAAAAGGAATTGGAAGACACACAGGTGGATATATCATTTGGCTCAGGGGTATATTGATATTGTAAAGTAGGTAACGGACAGAGCAGGACGTAGAAGACTTGCCAATATATGGAAAGGCTATCGGCAAAGGGAATTAGAAGACATAGAGGTGGAAATATCATTTAGCTCAGGTCTGGGTTGAACAATATTATAAAATAGATAACGGACAGAATAGCACGTAGAAGACTTGCTAATATATGGCAAGACTGTTGACACAAGGAATTGGAAGACGCACAGGTGGAAACATCATTTGGCTCAGGGGTATGTTGATATTGTAAAGTAGGTAACGGACAGAATAGGACGTAGAAGACTTGCCAATATATGGAAAGGCTATCAGCAAAGGGAATTAGAAGACATAGAGGTGGAAATATCATTTAGCTCAGGTCTGGGTTGAACAATATTGTAAAATAGATAACGGACACAAAAGCACCTAGAAGACTTGCCAATATATGGCAAGGTTGTCGGCAAAAGGAATTAGAAGACATACAGGTGGAAATATCATTTGGCTTATGTCTCTGCTGAACAATATTGTAAAGTAGGTATGGGGCAGAGCCAGCATGTGGAAGACTTGTCAATATACGGCAAAGCTGTCGGCAACAGGAACTGGAAGATATATAGTTGGAAACATCCTTTGGCTCATGTACGTGTTTAACAATATTGTAAAGTAAGTAGTAGATAGAATATCAGGTAGAAGATTTACCTAGCTACGGTAAGGTTGTCGGAAAAATGAATTAGAAGACAGTTGAAAACACTCTTTGACTCATGTGTGCGTTGAACAATATTGTAAAGTAAGTAACGGACAGAATAGAAGATTTGCCAATATATGGCAAGACTCTCAGCAAAAGGGCTTAGAAGTCATGCAGGTGGAAATATCATTTGGCTTAGGTCTGTTTTGAATAATAATGTAAAGTAGGTATGGAACAGAGCAGCATATGGAAGACTTGCCAATATATGGCAAGGCTGTCGGTAAAATCTATTAGAATACATGCAGGTAGAAATATTATTTGGCTCAGGAGTATGTTGAACAATATTGTAAAGTAACGGAATACAAAGAAGATACCCTATCATACTTAAAACATTTACATTAAAGCGTGATAATGTATGCATAGCTTCGAATATTGAGAATATAAACCAAATATCGACTGAAGAAAAGATATTTGCTATTAAGGGATAGAATAGATGACATCTTAACTTAGAAAACTATACAATTAATAATCTGCTCAAATATGATAATAAACAGAAAAAGAAAGATAAATTGCAATGCACATAGAAATGCATGCAATCACGGGAAACCCTAAAAAGGAATTCATTCTCCAGAAAACCGCACTTGTCAAGACGCAAAGTGAATGAATAAATCCGTGGGATACAATGATGAGTTAATGTATGTGATGAATGCAAACATGTTAGGAATTCTAGTTCCAATGCACTGGCATTTTCCTTGGCCAGTCAATACATTCATTAACTTAACTTTGTTCGATATCCTTTACGTAATTATTAGCCACAATAATTAATTTTCTTTCCCGGATCTAACGAACGTTGTACTTTTGTCACCAAACAATAAATAATGTATGTTCTATAGGATTTTTAATCGTTTTTTTAACAATGGTTATTCAAGTTTCATTAACAATGAACGTGCAAAATAATATGGTTCAGAAAAACTATATTTAACACACGGTGTATTGTGTAATACGCTTTCCAAGATAGTTGTCATATAATGTATGTTTGTGTCCTTGTGATGGTTCCACTACCAAGGAAACCAATAAAAAAGAGTTATTACCGTTTATTACCAAATTAATGTAGCCACGTGCGATTGCAGCCAAAGGTTAAGTCTATAGAAACAGAAGGTTTTTATAATTACCAGTTTAAGAACAACGCTTTGATAAATTTAAATTAAAAAAAAGGGATCAAATCAAATTGTGTAACTATTTGTTTAATAGAACTATTTCCGCATTAAACTGTCGATCTGTGGCTCAAGATCACGAATGCAAGTTATTCTTTTCATTGTTTTTGCTGGTATGACAATATTCTTTCTAAAACTTATTTGACGAATAGGAGCTACGCTTGTTCAACTTGTAAAAAGTTTCATGCAATGACATAATTATGCTGGCATTGTTGATTAATTGTAGGTACAAAACAAAGACCTTATTACAGATAACATCTTGAATTTGAACACCTTCTTTGTTCACACATAAATAAGCCGAGTATATTATACTTCAGATGCATTGCAAAGGTATGTCAACGGGTCAGACCGTGTGGTATGACCGAGTGGTCCAGATTCGTGTATGATCTCATGACTAAAATAACATGAAAAATATGTCATTCAAATACCTTTTCCGCCCACGATGTGCGATAAATACGTATATCGTATATCTTATCGAACTCAACCACTTTCCTTTTTTATCGTCACTATGGTATTGGCTGATTAGAGATGAGGGTCGACAAATCCACCATCAGTAGGAAAGAGCTCGTTTTATAAGTTGACTTTTTAACATTCAAACCGGGCAATGGTAAATGTATACACGCAAGTGTCGTAGAATGTAATAAAAGTTGGCGATTACATAAATGGTCGCCTACTGCATGAATAATGGAACACCGTACCATGATTTTGACCTTCTGACCTACCGCTGAGAAACAAGTAGGTATTTTATAAACAATTACATCGCACTCATCGTTTGATTTATTTTTAATTTAGTTAAACACAATTTCTTGGTTTTTTAATTGTGTTCTACATGTAATCCTTGGATGACATCATCAACAACTTGCCATTTGATCCAAATTTATACCTTCCACGCTTCTTTGCCTTTTCCATACTAGCAGTGTGGAAATATACTATAATACTAAAATACCAATTTCGAATCCCCAAAAGAGTTCCCAAGTACTCACTTTTTACCTAACCGCTGTTGGTTTATATTAGGAGAAAGTACTGTTTTATAACAATTTTGGATTTAGACCATGTTGCTTTGGAAATGAGATGCACAAGTAGCAAAATCTTATTTTATTATTACACTTTGGCCGTTTACTAAATCAACAGTTAATTTTAGTTTTATATCCAATATATGCTATTATAGGCAGCAATCAAACCATAACACATACAATGTAAAATAGAATATAAATAAATAGTATGTAAAGCAAGGATTAATATAGTAAAATGTGCTACTTGCTCAAGAAGTGTTAAACTGGGGAATACAAAAGAACTCATAGAGTAATATACAGAAATGAATCAATAATTTGATTAAATTGTAAATATACAACAAGCCGGTACAGAAGAAGAAAAAGAAAAAAAAAAGAAGAAGATGTACTGTATAACAAAATATGAAGGTGCACCAATGAATACTGTGATGTTTTTTCTTGATTTTTACTCTACAATTTCTGATTCATTTAGTTTCTTCTCCAAGTCAACTTACTTCTATCGCTTTCATTATTGCGCCAGTCTATCTTACTGATTTCCTTTATTTTGCTTGTAATACCTGCTTATTTATTCTTTCGAAAATTCTTTCCTCCCCAATGTCTGCTACGATTGTTCTATCATTATTCAGTACCCTTTTGGATATCTTCTAGATATTCGTATTCATGTTCTTAGACTATCTACCGTCTTACCTCCATCCTCATGCCTATCGTATACCTCCCATTCACATAACACTACTGGGCTTTAGAGAACACGTTAAAGCCGCCTGTCCCGGCTACTGTTTTTGGAATTAAACTTAACTATACTGGTAGGAATCAAGGATATCGAATGTAGTAGAATAATTGTAGTCAACCAATATAACCAATAAGTGGTAAAATCACGTGCAAACTGGCAAGAAGCTGTGCATTGCAATTTTTTTATAATGATTTTAGGGGGAAGCGCTACATAACCAACATTGTAGAGGTTAATGTGGTATCTGTAGTCGCAATTGCTAATAATGGTTGCGGGGTTAAGCAAATCCGCATGCTGCTGCAGCTGTTTATCTTCGGGACCAACATAATTCAACTTTAAGTTGGCCAGCATGGAGTCCAGGCTTAAACTCCATAGCCCATTTATGGGACGTCACGGGTAGGTAATTTAGAGCATGTAGAAATCGCCTAGCCATTTTAAATTATATAGGAGTTATTACGTAACGTTACCATTTTGAAACGCGAAATCAGATTATAAATAACGTCGCCACTGGAAAATGGCTACACCTGGCAACACTGTTGCTGATGCTGAAGTTGCACCAAGAAAATTGGTTATCGCATCGGATCGGACCGGATTTATTCGGGTTCTTAAACTAGAATGTCGGATCTTATCGGAACGGATTCGGGACAGGCACAGCTGCTATTTTTGCTAGGGTGGTCAGTATTAAGAGAAGGGCGGCGTCGCCAGAGTTGCCATTACTCCTAGGTACTCATTTAAGGTTGAGTAGACCTAGAGACCGAAATTCCTTTTGAAGAGAACCACCTACATAAATATTATGACGGTTTTCGGGATTCCAACTCGGGATATCTTACGTCGCAACCCGCGACTGTACCCACTAAGCTACGCGGTTCCTATATCCAATATCTGACTGCTTACAACTTTCCCAAAAGCTATTAAGTTAGAGTGCTATTATATAGGATATAAAATAAAATTCCCACTTTTACAGAATGAAGCATTAATTGCAAAAGAATCACAAACAGTTGTTGTTTTTAGTAATTGGTTGCATGCTTGTTTAGTATGTCCAACATTCTAGTATGATTACTCGTTAATTAACCTGCTTAAGAACTTTATTTTGTTATGCCTCCTTAGTTAACATTGTTTTGGTTTAAAATTAGTTAAACTTAGCAGTATTTATTGATACTGTTCTGCAGTTTCTTTATTACCAAACGGTATGAAGTCATCTCTTTGAGCTTAAACCGCGTCGTCGTAGGGTTGATTGATGCTGAAGTTTCACTAACGGTTGCAGGTAGCATTAAGCTGTGATTAAGCTTTCGTAATGCTACCTGAAACGGTTAGCGGAACGTCAGCAGCAGTTAATCCTACGACGACGCCGTCTCAGTCTGAAGAGATGACTTCATTAGACCCAAATATAGCATAATTTGAAAAATTACAGCTGACTGAGTCAAACAATGTTCATACTTGATTGTCAAAATGTTATTATTTTCAGCAGTTATAGGAACGCATTGTCGAATTAGTTTGAAAGATTAAGTAATTCTTCCTGGCCGAAATTAATTAATTAAAATTTTATTGCTTGTTAGTTTTGACTACATTTACTGCGATTAAAATGTTAAATTTAGACATTAATAATTATTTTATTATAGATTTTGACAGGATGTTTTAAAATGTTTTTACCATCACAACCTTGTTTTATATAATATACGATAGAATTTTATGAATTCTTTCAACTTCTACGCACGCATATTTAATTTTACAGAAGCTACCAACGATTAGAATAGAGAAATACCATTGAAAAGGTTATTCACTTATGAAGACGACATCGAACAGAATTTACGCCAGTATAAATTGCTAGCAATAAAAATCAGTATTAAAATTGATTGTATGAGAGATAAACACATCTATCTAATGGTGGTTGCACAATATTATTAATTACAGCTCTATGTATTTACTATGGTTACTAGCATTGTTCGTCAACCTTTGCTAAATGGTAAGTTCGTTAGGTGTTGATATATTAGACATTTTTCTGTCTATTCTATTCTAATAATTTATACTTAAATAGGCATGGAAAAAAGAATGCCGTCGACCTATAGATTGAAATTAATATGTCTATAAGGAAACGGATCGATTGTTTGTTAATTTATGGTATCCTTACGTTATGTAATTAAGAAGTTAATGTCAGTATTGTTAGGGTCGACCTTATGGGGGCCGTATAAAACCACTGAGTTTTAAATTTAAATACGGTTGCAGCGCTCCTGCACTTCATTTATGCAGTTTGTGGGTAAATAAACAGCGCATGCGATGGGATACCCTTGGATTGGGATTCCAACAGGATACGGAAGCTCCTCTGTCCCCTAGCGCTATGACAGCAGCCACTCGTAATCATAGAGTAATTACTACAAGTATGCATATCTTCTGGTACACCAATCCTTCAGAGGGAAATCCATAACTGGGGTTAGCCCAGGCAGGCTCTGTTATTCATAGGGAGGCGCACAGGGATATTCCCCCTCAGCCCCACACGCGAAAGGGAGAGTATAATTAGCGATCTTGCCCTCATGTAGAAGTCTGCCGATGCCCTCCTGGCATTGATGTAACATTCATAGTAATAATAATAATAATTTAACTAGGCGCCTTCACGAGGCTACCTCTGCCAGCTGACTGCCTCCCTCAATTATTGCCTGGGGAATAATGATGAACTATTCCACATACATTATCTACTCATATAGTTACTTGTATTCACTACGCTACTGTTTTCAACAACTGCTGATATGCTAATCTTGTATAATAACAATAATGGGACTCAACGCTTGTAAACCACATATAATAACAAGTAGATTATATGTAGCCATTTGGGTAAACACATATGACACTTCATGGGATATAAACCATAACCTCGCCAGCGACGCCACTGCTTATATTAGTTGATATAGAAAATGCAGCTCATATTTACATATAATCACATAACTGGTATAACTAAATTGGCACCCTGCCTCAGCTTATAGGGTAATCGCATCGCAATCAGTTAATAGGTTCGCAAACGCTGTTAATTCGTTATTACGCCAAAGATATACAAGTTGACGCCTAACTACCAACAACACTGCCTTTTGTAGACTCCCGTTGGTTACATTTCTTAACACTCTGCTACCCCATGTTTTTCCCTCACATTCCAAGAAACACTTGCCTGCTCGGCCTCTCGCTCAAACCCCTATAATCTTTTCCAGCTGTTATCGAGAGTCGACAGAAGCTACGTATACTTTTGCAAATATTTATTTGTTGAGTCTACATTTAAGTAATATTCACAGTAGACAAAAACTACTACCTAACAGTATGAAGAATAGATTCAGCATGTTTTGTCTACACAAGAAGCTTCACGTTTTATGAATTTTGCAAATTAACACTTGTCAGTTTTTAATATGGTAATGGCATACAATTGCTGTTCATACAGGAATTAAGTAGCATTGCATGTTGGGACTCTTTCAGAGAAACCTTAAGGTGAAGAGTATTTTTTGCAAGACACGGATGTGTAATTTACAATTCTACAATTATTTAAAATGCAAACACAAGATCAGTAATTTGTAATTTGATGTGTACGTATCTGATAATGACAGTGTAATTACCATAGGAAAGGTTGTCTCAGAACGCATCTACTAAGCATCAAACGACTTGCTTAACAAAGGAAATACAGTTGAGGACTGCAAATTAAATGCAGACGACATTAAAATTTGCCTTGAAACACATCGGATTTAGTGTTCAATTAACACACTTTTAACCATTTATAGATTGAGTAATTTTATAAGTAAACATATAAAAATCTATAAAATGATGACACAAGTCTGAAGGACGTCCTTGCAGTTTACTTTAAACGTGTGTTTTTGTTAACAATGCATGTCCCACATTCCAAAGATTTGTTGCAACATTATCTACCGATAATGAAAGCCTAAAATTTAAACTAACAAGCTGGAAGACACAAAGAAAATAATTTATTATAAAAAAGACATAATATTAAAGCTGCCAAGTCGAAAAATAATACTTTGCTATTTCCTAATGATTTCCTTGGAATTTCATAATTCTTTATCCGTTTCAAATAACAAGAATATATTAAATTATTACTTATTTTTAATTTTTCGTCTTTATTTAACAGTAATAAAATATAGTTAAATATTTGAGCTCCATTTTCCGGAGTATTTATAAAACAGCCTAAATATAGTTTAAATGTCACCTTAAATTACACCCACGGTATGGAAAGTATATTGGATATTAAAATATATACGTTTCCCTGAATTCTTTTCCTGAATTTGCTCATAATGGAGTAAATAATTCCGCGTTAAATTTATGACTTACTAATATTGTAGACATTTAAAAATTATCGGACAGGCTTTGAAAGGTATAAATTAAGCTTACAAGAACATATAGTTTAATAAATTGCTGATATGTGTTCATAATTGCAACAGGTCAAGGTGGTTTATAAATTTTATTAGTATATGCGTCTATCAAATTTGCTTTTTTCATGTAGCTAGCGGATTTTATAATAAATAAGCTATCTAACCCCAACTGAATTCATAATAATTATAATATTGCACACTGTTTGACATAAATACCATATTCGAATTAATTCATAGGTGTATGTGTACTTGCTTCAACTTTATGCAACACTAGGTAGGCATTCTCCAGGTCTAGACTAAAACTAAATACTTTCTTAATCGTTTAATCTTCTGTACGACGTTTACCTCCGAAAGATATCTTAATTGGGCACTATTGTTGAAGGCTATTGAGATTCTTTGTTTAACCAAGAATGTATGTACTTTAATACAAAGTATTAGCTCAAATACATGCATAGAGGTTCTTAAAATAAAAGCTCAGACAAGAATTTTATCAACCAAATATAACCAGTTCTATTATAATCGGCTGAGGAGATGGCATGAGACGGAAATACTACTTGACACACTGCATTAAAACATTTCTTCCCATTGAGAATACGCTGCACTAAATTATAGTGCTTATGTTTAGTCGCCGCAGTTATATTAGTAAATGTTTTCAATTCAGGTAGTAGATGCTGCAAGTTTGTTTACTGTCTGCGTTTCCTTCTAAGAAGTAAAACCCCCTTACTTCAGCCCACTCATGCCATCTCGCCAGCCGAGACAATAACTGAATAGTTAAACTCGCGGGCTACGGCCCACGCTTTGTTAGGTAAATGCTTTTAAAAATAATGTTACCATACATTTCCAAGAATGAAGATAATTCTTTTCAATCTATTAACTACTTGTGTTTTTTAAATATAATTTTTCAATAGAAGATGATTATTAAAGTAGTTAGCAGTCTTGCACTTTCTACGAAGTTTTCTTTAGAATTTGACTAATGATACTCATAATAAAGAAATGTTACTTATAGGATGATAAATTTCATATAATGATCTTGTTTTACATAAAAACTTTGTTTAATTGCAAGCCAAATCATTTATCTAGATTTCGTATGGCAATTAAAATACAGTGCGGTCGTAAAATGTCCTCCCCCCGTCCCTACTAACTTATGAACGACAGATATTTCTTCACAAAATTTTGTGTATTTCAGTTGAAGCCTAATACTACTTATTAGTCCATATTTAAATATTATAACTTTCAAAATGGCGACTAGAACTATTTATAAATGAAAATGGGGGTCGAGTGAAAGGTATTTTAATTATGCGTCTGATCTTTGAGTTTCATAGAAAATATTCATCCAGAAAAAATGACAGATGATTGAAAATAAGAAGTTTATGGAAAAAAGAAGGCATCCAGAGAAGTTTGCGATTTGCGGTCCGGATATGTTGTTATCCTCGTCGAGGACAACAACTTTTCCGTATGGCACTTTCTCGTAGCTCGTACCGTTCGGCCGCCGGGGCGTCCAAAGTCTAAACACTAATCGATGTCCAGAATGTGTCCACGTCATCGCAGCGGCTCAATCTCTTCGCATAAGTAGGGCGCATCTACGGCCGGCTCGAACATCCCCGAAGGGGGCGTGGGAGACGCCGAAACGTCAAAAAAAATGTAAAGATCGGCATAAAAACTTAGCCGGCGTCCCCAGTGCCCCCTTAGGGGATTTTAGAACCAGCCGTAGATGCGCCTTACGTATAAGACCCGTGCTGGACTGCTATTCGTGTTTCGACTCTGGACGCCCCTAGCGGCCGAACGGTACGAGCTACGGGAAAGTTCCATGAGGGAAAATTGTTGTCCTCAACGAGGCCAAAACAGATCTGCAAATCGAAAACTTTTTGGAGTGCCTTCTTTTTTCCATAAACTTGTTATTTTAAACTCAAGGATCAGACGCAGAATTAAAATACCTTTCAAATGAGGTATCACTCGACCCCCATTTAAAAAAATAGTTCAAGATGGCGCCTAGCCGCCATTTTGAAAGTTATAAAATTTAAATATGGGCTAAAAAGTAGTATTTAGCCTTCCATTAAAGCACACACAGTTTTGTGAAGAAATATTAGTCGTTCAAAAGTTATTAGGGGGGGAGTACATTTTTTGACCACACTGTATAGGTAAAATGTTCCCAGTTTAGAATAGTATTTGTAGTGAAATGAAATATCGTTTGTCTTTTTTTCCTACTTACAGAATTCAACTAAACAGTGAAACATTGTTAAAAATGTTTATGAAATTACAAATTTTGGTTAGCAGGCATTTGCATTCATAGTTATTTTCTATTTAATCAGAGGGGTATTTTATCTTCATATAATTCATTAGATGCTAGCTGAACCCGCGGGCTACGTTCCGCAATATATTAGGTAACTTCGTTTAAAAATGATGTTACCAAATTTTCCTGAGTACAGTAAAGAAATGTTTCTTATAAGGTGTTAAACATTACATGTTGGTCGTGTTTTACTTTGATTTAGCTTAATTGCAAGCCAACTTATTAATCTAGATTGCAATGTTTGGAAATTAAAATATAGGTAAACCATGTTACCGTGTAGAGTAGTATTGGCAGTAAAAGGAAATATTATTTTTCTTTTTCTGTAGCAAGTAATTTACAGAATTGCACTGAACACTCAAATATTGTTTAAAAATTTCAAAATGATTCTCCGTTTAATCAGATGGGTATTTTATCTTCATGTAATCATTTTAGATTCTAGCTGAATCCGTGGGCTACGCTTCACAGTGAGTTTGGTAACTTCTTTTAAAAATAATGGTACCAAGTATTTGCAAGTAGGGGAGTAATTGATTTCATTCTGTAATCTGCCTATGTTTTTCGAATGTATTTTGTCGATTGAAACAGTTTTCTGAATGTATAAATCGCTGCATCCTAATCTTAGTTTTATTTAAAAAATCGTAACCATTCTCATTATAGAGAAATATTACTTATACGTTTATAAACCTTACACCTTAATTGTGTTTTACTTAAAACATTTTGCTTAATTGGAAGCCAAATCATTAATTTACATTGCAGTGTCCATTTAACGTTAGCATCTAAAATATAGGTAAAACGTATACAATTAAGGGTAGTATGTGTAGTGAAGGGAAATTTTTTTGTAGCAGTTAGTTTACAGAATTCTACTGAGCACTCAAATATCGTTTAAATGTTTCCCAGTTATTCTCTGTTTAATCAAACGAGTATTTTATCTTCATATATATAATTATTTTGGATTCTAGCTCAATCCGTGGACTTCACAGTGTGTTAGATAACTTCTTTTAAAAATAATGGTATCAGACATTTCCATGCAGCGGAGTAATTGATTTCATTCTGTTAGCTGCCTGTGCTTCGTAAATATAACTTTTGGATTGAAACTGAATTTTAAAATGTAATTAGCAGTCTTGCACCTTAATCATAGTTTTATTTTAAATGTTTTAGGTAACTTTTTTAAAAATAATGTTACCAAATATTTCCAAGAAGGTTTCATTCTGTTAACTGTCTGTTTTTTTTAAATGAAACTTTGTTATTAAACTATAATTAACAGTCTTGCACCTTAATCGTAGTTTAATTTATAATTTGACTGTTATTCATACTCATAATAGAGAAATGATTTTTGTTCATAGTATTTTAGTTGAAATATTTTGATTGAATGATAAAATTCTTAGACTGATCATACTACTATAACTTGGTTTTTAATTAAAGTTGCATTTGTTGCATATAGCATGTCTTTGAATTTATATAAAGGCTGGTTTTGTAAATTTCAGGTGTCCTGGTATTTTTAGGCTGCTGAACTTATTATTTATTTATAAAGACCACAAGAAATAATTTTGAAAAATATAGGAAAAAGACAATAGACTAAACAATTGAAACCATCTTACACGTTGACTTTAATTATTACGCGCGGAAGTCTACATACGAATGACAATACACCATTATATAAATATTGTAAGAGAGATTATATTTAATTAAGAACGAATTTACTTGTGAGAGGATCCTCATCCACAAAGTGTCGAAAGAGTTTTCAGACCTACCGATGAGAATCAGGCCTCCATCTATGGATTTTAAGTGTCCTTCACGTTATGCAAAAGTATTTCGCTTACCTGAAACAAAAGGAAATAGTTAGTTTAAGTTAATTGAGGATGTTCTAATAAATAATTATATTTGTGCAAGAATCTTTATAAAAAACTATATTAGAAGTAAAATAAAGAAGTCTTAGGTACTTCAATGACGCATATGGGTATGTCCTTATTTAGAATACATTAATTAGTGCAAATTAAATTTCAATTAATATTAAATTTAAAGTGTTTAAAAGTTTAAAACTTAATGACAACAGTGACTAACGATAAACTTACACAACTCATACACAAAATGACAACAGTGACTAACGATAAACTTACACAACTCATACACAAATTTAGTGAGTAGTTTGAACAGACGATACGCATTGATACAAACATTCAATTGGAAATATGCGATTGTTTGTACTATTTACGATTGCTGGATACAATAAATGCTGTGCTATCACAATATTACCACTTACATTTGATAATATGCAAAATCTATAAAAATAAAATAACACTAAAAAAGCATAAACATTCTATAAAACCTTCAATTAATGATTAAACTAGCTGAATCCTCTTTACATAATAATTTCACATTATTATACAATTCGATTTCATTAAAAAATAAATAAACTGCACCTAGATGTAAGTTATAAATGTGCGTAACTGCTAACTGATCAAGTAAATATTCATTGATTTTTAATAGAAACTTGTAACGTTCGTCTGCCTTTACGCAGATTTTTGAATTTGGGTTTGTCGCATTAATCCGATACGTTTAATTCGTACCTTTTCGTTTTCGGAATTTGAGTGCTATTATATTGTATCTTGCTTGGTGAAATTCGGGTGAGCCCAACTCGTTCTCGTGAATTTATCATTTACCTCTCTCTCTTACCTCTTCACGAATCGACATTTATGTCGGATCGTGTCTACACAAGAATCCACAATATACTTGGGAATACCGTATGGTGTCCATTTTCCTTCACGCAAATAAAATTAACCCCGTTACTGTTTTTAACATTCCCGTGCAGAGCTACCGTTCTACCATGTAGTCTGTGCCGCATATTACCGCTGTCGACGATCAAAAAACCTAGATTTGTCAGAATTTTCGCAGTTATTCCAATTGCACATCTGGTGTATTGTTGTTCTGATTGTATATCTGATGAAATGTGCCGCTAAAGTATTCTACAACTTGGCTATATCATGCCAATCGCAGGCAACTTGTTGGAACTAGTCGAAGCAGTCAGTAGTCAGCCTAGCTGTTTCTGTTCTTCTCGTCTACCAACGTTGGGTGCTTCGATCAAGTAAATGTGTCTTCGTGCTCCTCCTTCACCGATTACTAATCTTTCTCGAGAATCTACGATGACTTGAAAGAGCCTATTATTTTAACATACCCAGTAATAGTGTTCCGTGAACCCTCTTTACTTCCTGAGCTATCTTATGAGCCCGTCCGACTATGTTTGTTTGTTGTTTGCTCATATAAAGATGCATTTGGCATGTAACAAAATTTCTGGCGCCCTGCCACAACGAAATATCTTCCAAATGGCTATATTAAGAATGATAAATCTGCGTAAATTGCCTTCCAGTAATACAATTGTACAAACTAGAACCGAATTTTCTTATTTTCACCAAAAACTATCTTGTCCGATGTTCACATATAAACACATAATATAAATACGAACATTATATAATGGAAGGCAAAGTTAAGGCATCTATGAGTCTAAAGATGGGGTAACACACACGTTGGGAAAGGTGAAACAGATACGAAATTAACGTATGGATGGATATAATCCTCACTACGAGACAATTTACAAGCCAGTCCTGAGACGTCTGGTGACTTTAAATTGCGATTCTTAACAATTTTTTTTGGTATTATTGTTGCATTTGCATGCAAATTTATTAAGGAGGCATTTGCGAAGTGCAGTATATTTTTAATGCCAAAGTTCAAAGGCCGTTTCTAAACATTTCTGCATTAGGAAATAAGACACTGGAGTTCTAATAATTTAAATAGAAATTTGATTGCATTAACGGAGTTGACCTATAGTGCTCGCAAAATAGACACAAAAGGAAAGCTACTAGTATGTAATTTCCAATTAAACAATCGCAAATGTGGTAAATACATATACCTGTATTACAGCAATCAATTTATTACAGCACTTAGTAGTTAAATTTCTGTGCCCAGCTGTAAGGTAGCAATCAAGCCCAATTATCCTAAATTCTGTCCACTGAATTTGCGTGACAGGTTGTGTTGCTTGCTGTGCTATTAACGTAATACTAGTAGTAGCATATTGTTGATCTAATTTACATAAGGCATTCGGGTCTTGCTGCCTGTTAACGGGTTCATTTACTCTGTCTTGTTATGGAACACAATATGTTCGCTATGTGGTATAGATTACGATAGCGTATGTATACATTTAGCTTTTTTGAACATACTGTTCTAGTTTTAAGAAATCGATGGCAGCTCTATTAAACTGGATGTTGAGCGGTCAGACTTTCTATAAGAAATAATCTTCGGATTGTATGTTCATGTAGCATATTTTTGTAATTTGCTTAAACCTTTTTGTTTCGCAATATTGGTAATTCGATTTGGCCATTTGGAAGTTTCACCTGCTTTCTAACTTCACCATATTCATAAACATACCACACCTTAAGTGGTTAAAGAATATCTCGTGCGATTTTCTTTTATAGACAGGGCTTTCCCAGAAGAACTACAGGAGATAGGATTCTTGTAGATAAAGGCAGCTATTGCTAAAAAAGGGTGTCCCCATTCTTTGCTTGGTTTGCGATTATAGAATTAATTTTTGGTCTCCATGGCGTCCATTGTATATACAAAAATCATACAATGGAGGCCATGGAAATGTAAAAGAAAAAGGGGACGCCCCAACACAAGATGAATTGACGAAGAAAAAAATCATGGATACAGCTGGCACAAGATAGAGAACAGTGGAAAATGATAGTGGAGGTCTATGTCCAAGGATGGACGATAAAGGCTGATTAAGGAAGAAGAAGAAGATGTGTGTGTAGACCAAGAATAATAACCTTCCTTTCTTTCTTTATCAATTCGTCCTTTACCATTCTGGATTAATTGAAGGTGATGGGACCCCTTTGGACTTGCATCACGCTCCTTCCGCTCTCCTCTACTACATTCGCTCTCTACATTTTAACTATTTGTGTTAATTGTATGAATGATGTTGTGTGTGGCCTTGTTACTTCTCCTGGTCAGCCAGTGGTTAGGAGAAGAGCCGTTAATTGTAACCCAACGTCGAACGGTTACCGAGCAATTACAGAAAAAGTTCTGCCTATCCCAAGGTTCGAACCGAGGACTTCGCATTGCGAGCCTAAACCTCTTACCACTGGACTACTCGGCGTTAAGAACAATAATATAAAGTTAAATTAAAAAAATAAATACAAAGTATCTCAAAAACACGGGCGTGCTTTTGGGATTTGATGAAGAGGGCTAAAACAAATCGTAAATTAAAAGTGGACATTTTTCCAATTGTTCTTCGTTAGCGACTACTTTAAATTAAAATTTTAAAAACGTTTAATATTAGCAAAAAGATATTGTCCATATCTGCTGTCACTAAATGTGTTCAAATAGGTTACGTCCTGCTTCAAGTCAAACATTTGCACGATTTATCGTGGAAGCACGCACCCTCCGTAGCATATTTTCATTTATTGGTGCTACAGTAGCGTAAATATGAACTATGACATCTTCAGAATTTACAACGGGTTCATGGTAAACATTTTCATTCAAATGGACCCAGAACAATACGTCCGATGGATTCAGATCCGGTGACTTAGGAGGTCATGTTATAGGTCCACCGCGACCTCAAGAGTCAAGGAAATTTTCATACTTGTATTCTATAATGTGAAGGTGCACCATCATGTTGGAATCTACAATGTAATCTAACTGCTAATGGAACTTCATCCAGCAATAGCAGTAGTAAATTATTAGATATAAAGCTGAATTTAGTCGGGTAGGTAGAATGTGTGGACCAATTACATTATTATATAATATCCTAGCTCGAATTTGTATTGACCATCGTCTTTAATCAGACCTTGCGCCTATTAAGTGACGGTTTTTATCCTTCCATTCATGCAGGGGTTATGATTATTTATAATACTCGTCTCAGAAATGTGGATTCGTCACTCCACAGAATATTTTCAATGAATTGTGGATTACTGCTTACGCTATGCAACAACCATCTACAAAATTGACTCGAAGTTTCCTATCGCCGTCATGCAAAACTTTTTGGATGCAGAACATTTCTCCTGAATAATCCGTGAATTGTATCTTTTTGGAAACGAGTTTGGGACCATACAATTCGAGGGTTTGTACTGGGTTTCGCCTCAACAAATACAAGAACTTCCTCTTCTTGATCGACGTTTAGTGTAGTTTGACGTCCTGCCTGGTTTTTCGAAGATTTAAATTACCTGTTTCCAATTGCCCTTGTTGTACACGTCTTACAGTTATTGCATCAGGATGCTGACGATTTTGACCAGTGACATTGTCATTATACGCACCTTTTTTAAATTAAAAGTGAACCAGTTCAACATTTCACTATGTTAAGGATGGTTGTGTTAAAAAATTTCATTAGATATTAACTATTGTTTTCATACAGTTTGGAAGAGATCAAACGTCCTCGATATGCGCCTGCGGGATATGGATATTTCAAATGTTATCTTTATCCGAAGTTCACATGTCTTGCGGTAGTTTTCTCCTCAGCCTGGTGTGTATACCTTTTTCTTCGAGTTGGTGATCTACGGCACTGCTGCACTGGTTGATGTTGCGGAAGAATTGTTTAGTGGATTTTTTAATAAACTGGTCAATGTTGTCTATGGTTCCTAGTTCGTAGTGTGTTTGTTGGTTTAGGAAATACCAAGGCGCGTTAACTACAATGCGGAGTAACTTATTTTGAAAAGATTGGTTTTTCTTGTTGTTGAGGATGTAGAACTCCATATCGGACAGCTGTAGGTTATCAG
>JABXWE010062285.1:0-11479 GCA_014611495.1 Limonius californicus
TACATACGTACATACCCACCCACAGACAGACATTTTTTAAAAACCACTTTTTTGGATATTTCCGTTAAAATCTCGATTTCGAAAATTTTCATGATTTCAATACTTACCCTATACCTATAAGGTATGGGAAAGTAAAAACATTGGTCAACGACCCCATTTGCTTGATGTAGCTGAAGCTGGCCATTTGACGTTGTATATTAATTTAAAAGTATTATTAATATTGCGTTCTTATTAACAGAAAAACTTGGAAGGATTCGTATCAGAATGTTACGATATGATTGCCCTTTTTCTCTGCTTTCATCTCATCTTGCGATATCAGTTAATGTGTCACAAAAGATGCGTTCCAGCATTAGACAAATACTGGGAAACTTTACAAGGGATCATTTTACCCCGATTCGAATACGTTTTTAAATTAAACATCAATAGCATAAGAGACTGCGATCCCACAAAATTCAGTAGAGAAATGGGACCACATTATGTAAGCATAAGTATAGTGAATTCCACGTTGAGGGTACAGTACGGGTTCTTATGGAATGCACTATTGCCATATTTCTCCAGAAAGTTCTTTTCAACTAAACATGCAGCCATCAATCAAAATAAATCCTTCTGTATTGCATGCAGCTTATCTAATACCTTGCTCAAGGTAGTCTTACCTGTTTATTTAAGTTAACTTAGAGCTTTAGACTGTCTCTCACTGGTAGAACTAGCAACATGGGAGAAACGAGTCCCATACGGTTAGCATTGTCGTATATTGCTCGTACTGCACCCTCAACCTGGAACTGACTAGTTATATCAGTTTGTGTAGCTATTATAATCTAACTTGATGTTTTAGATTACTCGTCGATATGCTGAATTTAGTGCTGCATTAGTTGGAATAAGTGAAAATTTCCCAAACGAGCTTGTGAACAAGTTGCTTGCAGAATTACAGGAGGAAGTGGAATTGTTCATATTGCGTATGGCTGGCATTTTTCCCCAGCGGAAAGAACAGCTCATATATCTCATTAACAATTATGATATGGTTTTGAACATTATTATGGAAAGGACAAGAGACAACTCAAAAGAGGCAGAGAGTTTTCGAGCACGACTTACAGCAAAGAGTACGGAATATGTGGAAGAAATTTTGAGTCCACATTTTGGTGAAATGATGCAATTTGTAAAAGAATGTGAGCATTTAATTGAGAAGGGTCAGCAAGACGAGTTGAAGACTTACGAAGTCAAATCATTGGCTTTAGTTCAAAACTTTTCAGTTACTTGGAAGAAGTCACTCGAAGAATTGAATCGTGAAGTATTACTGTCTTTTCCCAATCTTGTTACAGGATCTAGCCTTCTACAGCTAGCTCTGACTCAGTTGGTGCAGTATTATCACAGATTTCATAAGCTATTAACTCCTCATATTCGAACACAGTTAACTAATATACATCACATTATGGTGGAATTGAAGAAATATAAGACTGTTTATTAACGAGCGTATTTTAAATTTTGAAATGGAAAAAATTTAGCTGTATAATATTTTGGTGTAGACAATGAAGTAATAAGATTGTTTATGAAATTATTGCGTATTTCAACGGACTTCTAGAGAGGAAATTAATTATTCATTTTAAGCTTTAAATGATTACATAAATAAAATGGAAATACATATTTGTTACTTATTTTGATGTGATATTCTGTTGGCTGGTAGTGAGTAAATACTTTTGTAGCACACTGAAACCATGTTTAATTATTAAGGTTTCAATATTCCACAATAAATGAACTATGCAAATGGTGTAATGTCTTTTATGAATTTATGTATGAGAAGTTTCTAGTCGTGAAAAAATTCTGGAAATTAGTTTTTCTAAATAATCAAAAATTTTAGAATACTTTTAGTACCCTTTCTCTTCTTTGATTATAATCAAATTTGTCTCACAAAGACTTTTATATCAAATAATCTATTGTTCTTGTTTTTTGCATGAAGATTTACGAAGCAATAGAAAACTTCTAAACATACACAAGAATCTGTAGAGAGGAAGGTAACTGAACCAATAAAAATATCTTGCATCTCGAAATAAGTGGTTAGATCGAAGTAGCAACTAAAAAATTAACTGGGTTTTGAAACAAAACACATTATTCATATTTCTACATTGTACATTAATAAATATTTCCTATGTTAAATAAAATTTTATATGCTGTATTTCTTCCCGTTGCACAACATTTTGTTTTATTTTACAACTTATATGAACAGTTATAATATTACAATAACTAAGTGTTGGACTTTTAACGTTCGGACAGCAGAAACCGGGTCCCAAGTCGCCCGTCATACTTTCGTTTTTCTAAATAATTTTGCCGTTTTCTAAAATACCACTTTAGGTGTTTGCATATTTCTCAAAGTTGTTATACAGATGGTTTACAAAATATTTCGTGGAAAAAATGTTTAGTATACCTGAGATAATCCACTCAGGTCACTTGAGACTGGAAGATTTGCTTTCTATGTAGGCGATGAAAACAAATATACTAATAAGTGTCATAGTTGTTCTAAATGTATTCGTAAGACATGTGGACAGATTACTAAAAAGAAAAAAAAATGCAAATCATTTATATTATTTTTCATGTAGGTTCCTTGGTAAAGGATTAGCGCAGTAACTGTAGTAAATACTTACCTTTAACTTACATCTCTTTCTAAGGCACGTGAGAGGTTTTAAGCTGGTATATGACTGTATGTTTCACAGAGAAATGCTGATTTACATCTATATTAGAAACGACACGTGCTCACTGCTGTTTGGCTTATAACCTGTTGCTAGAAAGGGATGCCCTTTAGATCAGTATCGTCCAGTTATTGCCTCGTAACAAATGTCACAACAGGTCATGCAACAATCTTATATTTTTGATAAATTTTATCCCTGCATAAATGCACAATAATAAAATTGTTTGAGACTGTCTTATTTCGTACAGTTGTCATGTATCTGCCACTAATCCTTTACTGTGGAAGCTACATGAAAAATAGTACAAAAAATAATTTTTATGCTGTTTGTAATAATTTTTATTGAATAGACTCGTTATTTCTGGATTTCGATTTTATTATCTTTTCTACTGTGCAGGTCAATAACTGCAAATAGTTGTAATAATACAAAAGTATTATAATTACATTATCATGTGCAAGTTTTTATTAAGAGTATAGACATTTTCATGTTTCAAAATTGATGTAAAAACGCCAAAACACGAGTCGGGGTCACTAAACATCTATTTCTGTCTTCCGCTCTGCTGAGGGTCCTGCCGAGGCTGGCGGAGACCCATGTCATCTTCAATATGAGAAGTGACCGTATGCTCACCAGATACTTCTTCAACACACCTTACAAACTCGCCCTTCCCGCTAGGGAGGACTGGAGCACCCAAAACTGCAACCTTTTGACTCTCAAGGGCCCTGTGTGGTTGACAGATGGCTCTAGGACCCAAAATGGTACAGGTGCAGGTGTCTATGGTGAATTACCAAGAGTAAAACTTTCGTTCCCTCTTGGCAGGTATGCCACCGTTTTCCAGGCCGAAGTCTATGCTATATTGGCCTGCACCCATGAAAACCTAGAAAGGGGTTTCACAAACAAACATATTTACATTTGCTCGGACAGCCAATCAGCCCTCCAAGCCCTAAAGTCTTGCAAAGTAACTTCGGAGCTAGTGCTTGAATGTCGCTTGGCTCTGATGCGACTTTGTGAACATAACTCAGTAAAATTGCTGTGGGTACCAGGCCACAGCCACATCGATGGTAATGAAGAGGCGGGCTCGCTGGCCAGACAGGGCTCTAATGGGCACCTGTTCGGGCCAGAACCCGTTCTCGGAATACCACAATGCAATGTAAAACTAGAAATGAAGAACTGGGTGAAAACCCAATTCGTTCAAGACTGGTCGTCGCTACAAGGACCTAGGCAGGCTAAACTCTTTATCGGAGAGAAACCCCTACCAAAGTCCCAAGAGCTCCTAAAGTTTAACAAGAAGCAAATCAGGACCCTAACAGGACTCCTAACGGGCCATTGCTGCCTGAACAAACACCTACATAGGATCGGCATTACAAACAATCCCACCTGCAGATTATGCCATGAAGAGGAAGAAACCTCTCTTCACATAATGCCAATGCCTCAGTCTCATGAGGATGCGGCACAAATATCTTGGGGCTGGAATACTGGAATCGGAAGATATACAGCTCATCCCCCTAAACCAGCTGCTAGCCTTCGCGGTGGGCACTGGGCTTTTTGGGGACGAGCCCTAATAGAGCGGATCGCACAATGGGCCTATGGCCTGAGTGCTGTAGGTGGAAACACCTGCACCGCTTCATACATACATACATACTTCCGCTCTGCTAAAATTATTTCCACAGTATGAGGGTTACAAACCAAGGATTGTGTCTACAACATACTTTTTAACTGCTAGGTGCAGCGTAATTTTTATAATTCTTTTTGTTGGTAAAGTGTCTAATGTTTACTATTTTGTTATACAACGGAGGTTTTACTACATTTTGGTCTTTATTATACTGTCAATATTTTTGGATTATGCATGCAAAGCAGACAAAAAATAAAAGTTTAGAAAAATAACTTTAAACATAAATTTAAACAAAGAAGTTTATTGCAGTTACTTTTCATCCATATTCCAATAGTTAATAGAGATAAGCACTTGTAAGTTCTATTTGTTGAGCATTGAGCTAGAACGTAAACAAACGCTTGACAAGTGCGTTGATTTACCGGATATGTATTTACGTAATATTCGTTGCGTTTCTAAATTAACGTTCGCGCCGTCAGAATTCTTTTTTAGAAGAATTGGTGGTTCTGAAAAGAACCATTTTTTTAAGTAAAGGTGTTTTATGAACTGGAGACATCTGCATACAAATATTGACGTAAAAGCAATCCGCTGTTAAGTAGTCCAATGCGTGGTTGACAAATACAAATGGTGCATCATGGTAAATCCTGCAATCCATTAATTAGTCAGACACAAATAAATACATAATAGTAAAAGCATTAAAGGAATCTTCTTCTTAGAGTGCTTTATCTCTTACGAGACGTAGCGATATTCTCTCCTATGCCTGTGTTGCGCGTTTCTAGAGTCACAGACATAGAGGACCTACAGCTTAACGTGGGCTCCGAACCACGGGAAGTGTAAACAGTTCTACTCCAGAGAAGATTTACTAGGCAGAATACCTCGCTGGTTTGCCATTACCTTGCGAGGGAGAACGGCCGTTAAAAATCAGATGTTCCGGTCAAGGAATTGAACCCAGGACCTTCAGCGTGGAAGTCTAACGCGCTAACCTCTAGCCCACAGCCGCCTCCTTAAAGGAATAATAAACTCTTAATTATTAACAATTAATATAATATAATAATAATTATCCGCTTAACTAATGGCAAACTATTTACCGTTTAGTCAGAAGTAATTTTCCTTTAACGAGTCTTTTAATGGCATCTTGTCATAATAAGACTATTATTTACCTAAAGTGAAAATATTTAGAAATAGACATTTGCATACCTAATATTATTACGTAGGTACTTAACTGCTGTATCACCACTTATATTAATTACTAATTGTTCAACATTAACCTCAATAATGTCTAATTTGTACATTTTTGCTTCTTTGGTAACATTACTACAACACCAAGAATGCATCGTCTACGAACCCGTTTTTATTCCCAATACGAGTCATTATGAAGCTTTTACCTTTCCTAGATGGATTTCTCAAACCCGTAGAAAGGCCTTCTAAAAACGCCCGACTTGATCACTGAACATTTCCGTCCATCCAAACTTTTTTTTTGTATGCCCTACAATGATTTACAACATGTTTTTTTTATAATATGTTTTCAACTTTTGTTGGTAAATAAGTAAATTTGATTTATATTATGGACCAGCATAATGTAAATCAAATAACATATTAGTTTTATAAAATAGACCCATTTACGAAAGTTTAGAAAAATGTTATAGGTACCTTATTTGTAGGTGTTTTATTTACAAAATTAATTAAATTAAATTAAATATTAATGAGTCAACAAACAAAACTTACCGGCATTTACCCAAGTTTCATCGGTATAAAAATTACTCAACCTGCTTCCCGATATTTTCGGATACTTTTAAGATAATTTCGACGCCACGCGATATCTTCTCTATCCAATAACATGGATTGACGGCAGCGAGTTGAACATTTAAAATTGAATTTTTTTACTATTCCATATAAAGTCGACCTCTTAAACCTCGGCAATTGGTCATCATTGTTAATGACCGTCAAAATTTTATCTATGGTTGGTATTTCGTTCCGAACAAAAAATTCGTGAACCTACACAGAAATTTACCAAGCTCAGAAATGCAAGTTTAGGAATAAGTTTCGCATATTGTACAGAAAAATTACAATTTGTTTTAACATAGCACGTACCTTCTTACGAATTGCAAAGAGAACAGCATCATCAATTTCATCTAAAAGTTTTTCTAACTCCGAAAGATTTTGGAGAAGACAAAGTTTTAGTATCTCAAAACTCCTTTAAAATTCTTTTTACTGTTCCAACACTAACACCCATTGTTTTAGCAACAAATTGTACAATGTCGGTCAGTAAAATCTCAGGATTTTCTTCTAACGTTGAATTATACAATTTTCTGTTAATTGCTTTTCATTTAAAGCAGTAGGACGCCCCCTACGATTACACGTTTCTGGAACAACTTGCTCCATTTTAGGAAAATAAGCACCAGACACTATGCAAACGCTCCGAAAACCGATAAGCACTGCTCAAAAAGCACACAAACTTAACCCGGTAATTACGAGTGCAAAGTAAAGGTTTTGAGCGTCAATTACTCCTTAAGTAATAAGGCATTAGCGTTATCTAGCGCAGACCAATCGCAGCGCGCGCTCGGGTGAGACAAACATGTGCGTTTGTCGACGTTCTAGCGCAATGCTCAACAAATAGAGTTTAGATTAGAAATATAATGAGGAATTTCTTATTCGCATCCACGTATTTAACTAAATAAATTACAGCTAAAATTAACAGGTTCAAACCTGCAAACTGTGTTGTAAATAAATAGCTCAGATTCAAAGGCCTTATATTTGCAGCTAAGACTACAGAAAAAAGTATTCTATTCCAATTAAAATGCCTAAGTGAGTTCCTGCTATTTTTGAAAATAGACTTCCCGGAAAAAATTATACTTATGCTTTAAGGTATAATTTAATATTTATTTCCAATTTTGACAATTTCATTAAAATCAGTATAATCACTCCTGAATTATAAAACATCAATACACACGTGCATAAATTTAAATAATTTATTTTTAAAAAAATATGTAGTTCAAATGCAGATTATTAAAAATCACAGGTTAAATTGTGCTTAATACGATGTGAAAATATCCGTGTACATTAATACATTAATCAATAATTAAGATATGTCACTTACACATTGCTATAAGATAATTTAAAAGAAGAGTATACAATCATAAAAAAAATACATATCAAATCATATTTAGTATCATTTTCCTATTCAATTTGATGTTACAACGTAGTAGAAGTAACAGTACTTACACCATGCACATAGATTAACGGTGGCAAATCTTTACTAATTATATCAAGCATATTTAGATACTGTATAGAGGACTCTTCAGACTCAGGAGGAGTAGGCAAATACACAAAGGTAATAACAGAATCTGTCGAATGCTGAATGAGCAGCTCGTTTACTCTGTAATATAAAATATTTAACCAAAAATTAAGAAATCACTTAAAGTAATATAAATGCAAAGATTACAGAGGACATACTTTTGTAGGTAAGTGGAGACATTAGAAGCATGTGATTCTATAACCTGACTCCAACCAGTTATTGGGAACAGTTTTGCCGAAATACGTAACATTTTAAGAAGATGCGATAATTTTTCTGAATGAGACTCTGTGGAAGATGAGGAAGCCAGGCTGAAAGAAGTCTGTCGTGCCTCATCACACACACAAACCCTTAATGTGAGCTTGCTCCATTTTGGTACCATATTTACTATACAAGCCAGCTGCATCATGAATAGGGAAGTTGTGTCAAATGCATCTTTTTCACTTGGCTTTAGAAAATTAACTGGCCATACATCAATATACCGCTTTTCATTATTTCTAGCAAGAAATATAAATAATAACAATACAACCTTCTTATTTAAAATTAAAACTTACTTATTCTTGTCTTTGTTTAGGCTAGCAAAATTTCGACATAGACAAATGTTTTTATTCATACGCAGCACATCTCCCACCATTTGTACATATTCTTGTACATCTAAATTACTTCCTGTTTGTAATGGAAATACATCATTTTCAAATTCCCTATTCTGGTAGGGCGAATCTAGGCTACATTATAAAAATGATAATACACTTTCAATATTATTATGTTGGTCATTCCATTTTAAAGCAACCAATGTTTAAACCCTCACTGTATGGCTTTTAATGACATTTGTGGATATATATTATACAGGGTGTGTTTTCTAAGACGAATCAGCTTTGATATTTCGGTTATTTGAGGTATTAGAAAAATGAAGTTTTGCCCCTACATACAGGCACTAATCAAAAATAAATTTAACTATGTCAATGAGATTAAATAGCTGCTAAAAATTATTTTTTCAACAATAAAAACTTTTAGTGTTGGTCATTACTTACAACATTGTTCTCTATAAAGCTTTGTTTAAAACAAATCTTAATTTAAGAATTAAAAAATATCATAAAGGCAACACAAAGTGATTTTGCTTCATGATAATGCACCATCCCACACAGCAAAACCGGTAAAGGAAACGATTGAGGCGTTTAGTTGGGAAATACTTTCGCATGCCGCTTACTCACCAGACTTGGCTCCGTCCGATTACAACTTATTTGCATTCATGGGACACGCACTTGCTGAGCAGCGCTTCACTTCTTATGAAAATGGCTCGATGATTGGTTTTCCTCAAAAGAGCAACAGTTTTTTTGGCGTGGCATCCACAAATTGTCAGAGAAATGGGAAAAATGTATAGCTAGCGATGGGCAATACTTCGAATAAAATATTTTGTTTCATTTTCATACAATAAACGTGTATTTTCTATACAAAAATTCCCATTTCATATTTACATACCTGGTAAAACTCACTATTTTTACATAAGCAGTCATGAGGAATTCAATTCTGGCAATTAAAATTTTCTAAACAACTATTTTCAGAGATGCAATAGTCAACTTTTTTTTTTGTCCTACTTTTCCTGGGCTGCCTCTTTTTCACCTATTTTGTGGCCTGTACTCCCATATCTTTCTTGGCCATCTCTTGTCTGGCATTCTTCTTATGTGGCCGTATTACAGTAATTGACTGGCCTCTCTCCTATCAACTATAGTTCCTTCCATCTTCATTTGTTTTGTAAGGTGATCATTTGGTATATGCTCCCTTCTTGATATTTGGCAGGATCATCTGAAATGGTCCATCTCCATCGCCATTATATTTTTCACTTAGGTGCCAAGTTTTACATCCATATGTTGACTATTGTTTTATATAGAGTTAATTTTGTTTTGTCTATTATTTATTTCCACCGGAGTAAATACTTTCATTTTTGTATGGCTTTTCTTCCGTTAATAATCTTCCGATGTATATCTTCTTCAGAAGTACCTTTTCCAGTAAGTAAATCTCCCAGACATTTACATTTATCATGTATCTTTAATATTTTACTTTCTACAGGTAGATCTTCTTACCGATAAACAAATATTGGGTTTTTTCCGTATTTATAGGTAATCGCCATTTTCGATATTCTTCATCATATAGAATTTTTACGTTTTTAAATAAAGCATTACAAGTGCTTTACTACCATGTATAACATGCATGTGCCAACAATAGAAATAATGTTAAAAAAAACAAGAAAAGCTTTTTTCGTCTAGATTGCTTTGAAATTACCTCAAAACAATTGAATTATTTCTCCAAAATAAATGCACCTGGATTTAGCAATTTTATGTGACCAATTGAAACTTTTAATTTTTTAAACTTAAAGGTAATTAAAATTTTACACTGGAAGACGACAATTTGATATACAATAACTTCAAGGTTGCAAGCCCTTGAATTTGTATTTTTACATTGTTTGTCTTTATATTGTTACTACACACCCATGAATTTCATTAAAACTCATGTGAAGGTTCAAACATTAGTTGACTTGATATGGAATTACATTAAAATTACCTCTGCAAGAAATCTTTTGGTGGCTGTTTATCCAAAAATCCAAACACAACAGTATTAGGTTTCATAGCCCCCATTCCAGATAAACGCATTAAATGTTGTACCCCATCACGTACACTAGCAGCTGCCGTGAGTTCCACAAATGCTTTAACTTTCAAATGATCTACAAGATTCAACCAATGGGGAACCATTTCTAAAGCAGGATCAGGTTCTGTTGAGAGTTCTTTCTTAACCACATGGCCCAGCACATACAAGCCACCTTTTTTGAGATCATTAATAAAATCTATAAGAGGACAAGCACTGCGTGGGCTATTGACTAGTAATAGTACTTGTGGTCGCCAGAACTTGACATGATCTTTGCGTGAGTCTAATAACAGCAAGTATTTTCGCACTTGATGAAAAATAAGGGCTTGAGAAATGCTTCCCCACTGAGCTTCTTTAGACGGGGAGAACAAATGCAACATTACAACAAGTATAAGACATAACAATATGCTGCAAGCTGCGTAGATAGGGCTTATAACAAACATCATAATTAAGGTGCCAGCCAAACCTACAAAAGCAGTGTGCCATGTAAAATACTTAAAGGAAGGTCGGAAATTAGGTGCACTAGCCAGTTCAAGACCCAAGCAGGCGACATTAGTAGCTAAATAACTTAATAAGAAAAGGACGGAATTTAACTGGGCAATTAGATTCAATGAACCAATTAGGAGGACAAATTGAACTAAGAGACAGGAAAGTATTACTGCTACGATTGGGTTTCCACGCCATGTTCCCTTAGGAATGAAATCTAGTACAGAACCTGAAACACAAAATTGGACTATTTTATTTTCCAATGAAAATCAATTGTAAATTGGTAGGTAAACACTGTTGCCAGCCTATGGTCTACCTCAGAAAAAAATATAATAGTGGCTTTTGAAAAAGACAAAACTTGTGTATAATATTTTTGTGTAAAAAACGTTAGGAAACGTGACCCTGGTATTTCAAAATGGCTACTGTAAGACAGGTAATCTGAAATTATCATAGCCCAGATATCAGGTTGGCTTTCAAATTCTTAGAGGTTTTGTTTTAAAGTAATACTGAACAATTAAAATTAATACTACAGAAGCATTTAATGCTCATTTAAACTTTACAAAATTTGCAAGAAAATGACGGCTGATTTCATATGGTCACACTATAGTCACTGTAGTATTGACTATCCATAACTGCGGTAACTAAAAATTACAATGTTTTAATCCGTTTTTATTTTCTACATTAAGAAATTTTTTTTCAAAAATGTATCAAATAATTAGATCATGTGTTGAGGCAGTTTTTAAGGCCAAACAAATTATTTATTTACTATTTTGTTTTTTA
>JABXWE010062287.1:0-18315 GCA_014611495.1 Limonius californicus
AATTCAATTCAATCAATTCAATAATCCATCGACAGAAAATTAGACAACAGATTGTCGATAAAATCAATTAACTGGTACGATTACTAGAAATATCCACAAACAAATTAATTGATGCATAATTGATTAATCAATTTCTACATAACCGCAAACAAAAATTTATTTTACTTTAAACAACAACCAACTTATTATAAAAAAGTTCTAAGTTTTCTTAAGGAAAAGTCAATATTGTTGTATTAATAACAATAATAGGCAATTTCAACAAGTATTTATTTTTAAATTACCTTTATACGTATTTCGACATACAATATGTCATTATCGAAAGTATTTAATGTATTAAACATTTGTAGTAGCTACTGCAAATGTTTAGTACATTAAATGCTTTTTGCAGAGAGAGTAATATAAAATAGATGGATGCTGTGTATATCTACCAATGTATGTATACAAAAATTGTTAAATACCTACATATTATTTTTAATATTAAATAATATTGCTATTAAATAATTTATTAACAAAGTAATCAATTAATTTAACAGTTAATTAATGCCAAAATTAATGACGCTATTGATTAAATAGTAATCAATTAATTAAATACTTTATGCATCTAAACAAACCATTTATAACATTATTATTTAATTTCGTTACAAAACTCAAAACCAGATGTTGTAGTTACGAACTGACTAGCACTAGATGATTGAGTTTGAAGTCATTTAAACTGGTATACATTTGTTTATTCGTTATATTTTCCTTGATTACAAAATTCTACCATCTACAAACGCGTATATGGCTATAAATTATGAAATTTGTTAAAGAAATGAACCTGGTGAAATAAAATAATTGTGTAAATACCGTTAAGATTTAGCTGCATGGTAAAATTGGCAAATTTCGCAAGTTTAAAGCTTTGGTTTAAAAGATAATGTAACTGTTAAACAGTCCAACAATCAATCAGTGCATTATTGTAGACAACAATCAGTCAACTGATTAAATAGAAATTCGATTATAAATAATTGATTAATAAAATAGTTAAATATCCAGTTTTTTGTGGTAGAAATCAAAGAACCAATTAGTAGATGAATAATTCATCCGTCGACAATCAATTAATAATAAAAATTCGATTTCAAAATAATTGATTAATCAAACAATTAAATATTAAATGTGTTGTAACAGAAATCAAGAAACTAATTAGTAGATGAGTAATTAATCTTTCGACAATTGTATAGATCTACTTCTAAAGTCACTATACAATAGCTCATACGATTGTATTTCAGAAACAGATCACGTTACGTTTAACACTTTTTAAACTTGTTTTGAAGTTTTTGAAAAAATCTTACGATATTTTTAAAATTTATAATTTTTTCGCCAAACTTTTAAAAATTGTACAATTGATTAGAGAAACGCCATTATCAACAAAGTGTAACTATGTAAATACTCTTCATATTTACCAACATGCTCGAAGAGAAATGGGCATTCAAATGCAAAACTTATATTGTGTAAACAATGTGAATATTAAATAACAGATTTAATGGACTTATCCATTAATTGCATAGCAAAAATTGAACAGTTAATTGACAAAACATAACTTCAGCAGGTAAATCATCAGATGATCAATTCATCAAATAATTATATAGATATTCTCTTCACGTTAATAATCAATGAATTTAATAATTGATCCATGAATTAAATAAATGTCCCATTAATCAAATAGTAAATTATTAAAATAATTGCTTATTCAATTAATCGAATTATTAATCAAATAATAATATAATTTTATAATCCACCACGTACTTAATCGATTAATTAAATATTTTTAAAATATATTCATATTTTCGATTAATGCAATAATCAATTAATTAGATAACTAGTTGCCAATGAAACAACCAATTATTGCAACTTAATTATTAATAGACATCTATTGAAGGTACATCTACGAACTGATTACCTTAAAACAAATCGATTAATTTATTATGATTATGTTTAGTTTCCCACCAGAAATTTAAATTTAAATAAAAGCCATAGAGGCACGAGTAAAGCAAATTTCAATCGAATGCTGTTTTTGCGAATATTCCTGCATCTAGTTTGAGGCTACTCTAATTTTCTTGATGCTGTTGTGGGTTTAACGGTTGTTCCATAAACTTTACTACAATAACAGGAGTACCTACTTTTGAATCGATCAAATCACCTATTGACCAAACGCTCTATTATTTAGAACTGTTTATACCTTTTCCATTTCTCAAAAATATGCGGAAGAGTTTTTCTAATTAAAAGTAACTGCATGAAACATCAAGACCTCTTTAATTTTCATTTTGGTGCTTTATTGAGACACATTCATATTCTAGCAAAATCTAACTTAGATTTGAACATGAAAAAACAGTTATCATTTGCTGTTGAGTTGTCGATGCCTGCAACCAATGCTTACAATTATTTCTGACCTTGATTTGCGAGGATACCCGCGATCCGTAACGTTCGCACATGCTTTATGGCCGATAGATATCATGCAGATAATATTTTAAAGTTCTGCCCATAAATCAAATTAATTTTGCAATGGAATTAAACAAAAGGAGCCGCTAGTTGTACTAGCATAATTGCGCACTACGGCATTCAAATAAATAACATTTCCTTGCGCAACATCGCAGAGATCACGACTCCTTGCAAAATTGTAATATGAAATTACGCGATGCTATCATTTAAATTTTCACATTAGCTCGGCATGAGCTGCAGCGTGCAGGCGTCATATAAATACCATTTTAACACGAAAATGAATCTGTATGCATTTATTCCACATCGTAAATTCGATTCGTTGCCGGATAAGAAAGGTCATCGTTGTCCTCTTTTAAATGGTGGCAACTTGAAAGCTGTGGCGCCTGCAATTGTGGGTGCGACTGAACCCGTGACCCCCGCCTTGTTTGTAGGCGCACCTTTATTTGTTTACGATCCGGAATTTAAACTTAAGCAGTTAAATGAAAAATGAGCTAGAACTTACCATGTACGACCAACCGACATCTTGACATGGCTTCTCCGAAAGGATTGTACACCTCACACCTGTAATCTCCGGCGTCTTGAGAGAAAACGTCGGGAAGCTTTAGGATTATCCGTCCATCATCGAGGTTCAGTTGTTGGAAGTCTTCGCAATCCGGGAGGACGCAAGAGTCCTTCATCCAAATAACATCGAAGGGTTTTGTTCCTTTGACTTTAGCTTCTAGTCTGAATGGTTTACCCTCCATTAGTTCTTTAATCCTGGGCAATTCTGAGACAAACGAAGGTGGTTCGTAATTTTCAGCACCAACAACTTCCAAATTAGCCGAAGTAACATCTGACCCATTTTCATTTTCAACAATGCACGAGTACGTTCCCACGTCTTCCAGATTAACGTTGTTGACCTCTAAGCAAGCCGTGGTGCCGTCCCAACTTAAGGTAAACTTATCCGTATCTTCAACCACCACACCATCTTTATACCATCGCACATAAGGCGTTGGTATGCTACTATGAATATCACAACTGAATCTAGTACGACTTCCATATCCGGTGGTACTTCCGACCAACCTTCTGCTGAAGCTCGGGACAGGTCGAGGAGATGCACTTCTGGCCCTCAAACCCCTCATGGAGAAGCCCCGATGGGTTATTACATCCAACCTTGCACTGGCTTCGATTTTTCCAACATTGTTCTCGACAGAAATGCGGTACAAGCCGGCATCCTCGGGAGTCACGTTGCCGATTTCTAGAATTCTAAGATCCTCTTGTTCTTTAATGGTAATTCTGGAAGTGGGGGTAACGGTAGCACCGTCTTTGGTCCAAGTCGCCCATGGTTCGGGATGCCCCGCTACTGAGCATTGGAATCTGACCGTTTCGCCTTCTTCCGCTACGCGATTGTGCGGAATAGCGTAAAATTTAGGAGCAATGGCTCTCAACCTTCGTGGCCTTATATCTGACGGAAATTCTCGTTGGCGTCTGGGCGAAAAGCTTCGGACTGGAGTTGTGCGGGGTGTAGAACGAGGCGTCGAACCCGCCGAGAGAAGATCTGCAGGCCTTGATAAGGTTTGCGTCAGGACATTGTCCTTTTCTTCAGGAACTAAAAGAATATTTTAGTTAAGTCAAAGCAGTGTTAAAATTACCAAGCATTTACCATCAACTAAAAGACATGCGGAGGTGAACGCTTTTCCGAGCTCGTTATAGGCTACGCAGGTGTATTCACCCTCATCTTCAGGGTAAACTTGGTTAATAGTAAGTCTTGCAATTTTTCCATCGAATTCGGCTTTGAAGTCTTCACCAAGACGGACAAGCTATAAAAGACTCATAAGATAAACTGCTATGGGGGAAGAAAGAAAGAGTTCTTACCTTTCCACGTTTTTCCCATCTAATATCTGGAGGTGGAGATGCTTCAACTTCGCATTCCAATGTTACGGAATCTCCATCGCAACATCTGATGTCCCTTAATTCCCTTACTATCTGCGGGAGCGTTTGAACCTTGCTGAAAGGAATATACTAAGTAATTTTTTAAGGGTTCGTTTCTTAATTAATTCTTACCCAAACGTTTTCGAATCCATACTGTCTGGTTTGCCATCTAGTCCTGAAAATAGTAGTTTTGAAGAACTAAATTGTATTTACCTAGTAAAACTAGTGTAGGTATACAGGAAATCATAAACATAAAGCCCACGACGTGATTTAAAATTGTGCACACATGGAAATCGATTCTACTATGTGTTTAGTAATTTCCCTAAACGTAGTTTGATTTGTATATGACGTACAATTGAGCAATTAGTGACCACTTAATATAGTTTCATTATGTAGTAGACTGCCTAAAGATAATAAAAGGTTTGTGTCTCCTGTAGCGAAATAAAACTAGAATTAAATCCTACGTACATTCCGCAATTATTTAAATTTGAAAATTAGTGGCCCATTGCAATTAAGAATTTTAAATAAGGCCCATAAAACATTCCCGGAATAGTAATGCTCTTAATTGTTGTTATGTTTAATAGGTAGTTAAAAAATAAACTCATTAAGAGCTGAAACCGTTATTGAACTTTGTTGTTAATTGGTAGAAGCTACTTAACCTACTTTCAATAGTTATTTTCGAAATGGCACTTCTATTTATATATTTTTTTAATATTCGCTCCTAGTACAAGGCATGGGTTAGTTCTTCCCACACTGCAAGTATTGAAAGCGTGAGAAAAACCGTTTTTAAGATTTTTTACGTAGAAATTTTATTCTGTGTGGCACACATTTCAGAAAGTGTAAGAATTTTACACAATTTGTCAGACTTATTCGCCTCCGAAATCAAGGGCGATTAACATTTAAATGTTGTTCACAAACTCACGCACATCTAAACGTAATGAAATATAAGCAGTAACTGTATGAAAATAAATTCCTTGGAAGTCACATTTTGTATATATAATTATTATACAACGTCAAGTTTAATATAGCTTGTATTGAAAGGCTGCTGTTACAATATTTTTGCAAACCAGCTCCAAATTTACAAAAACTCCCCTGTAGCTAACACTTACGTTTACGAAGCACCGCAAAATATACTTTCATCAAATTTTATCTCACTAAACTTTCCTCCAAAAAGATCTAAGGAAGTGGACTCACCTTTAGTTTTAATTTGAAGGGAAATTATTGCTTTGGCATCGCCGTTGCAATTTTTGGCGAAGACAGTGTAAGTTCCAGTGTAGTCCAGTTTAGCATGCGGGATTTCCAGGCGATATTCAGGACCTTCCCCGATCCTGTGAAAATGCGGAGCGTCCCTGTAGTAGTCGGGCTGCAACAAAACGGTTTCGTATAATTTATCGGTATAATTACTCGGCCATTAAATAATAAATGGTTCGACTGGTATTGAGGCAATTAAATTTAAATAAGTCCACCAGTCGCAAGGATGTGCAAGTGGTAATTGCTCAATCAATACCTTTTTCGATCAAATCGAAAGGAGGTTCGGTTCAAGTGGCCAGGCGTGGTTTAATTAAATTATTTAATTAAAGTTGGCACTTAAGTCAGTTGGCGCAGTGCGCGTGCGTTTTTATTTGAGAATAACGAGATCGGCTTCTCATGTTTCACGTATGGCCTCGCAAATGCCCATCTATGTAAACTACCTATATTTGCATTTGGACGTATTTGGAAAATAATGCGGGCCCAAAAACAAAAAAATACCACACACGTGTAAGCGTACACCTATTAATATTTACGCGACTAAATGATGCTGTTCTGGTCTTTTTTGGAGCGAATGAGTAATTTTCTCGAATGCAAATTATTGTAAGTAAAAGGCGGCATGTTAATTCGCGACACAATTGAAAATTAAACAAATTTAATACCGCTTCTGTGGAATGTAAGTTATTAAATTATTATTAAACGATTTGGTAGCTTGATTTGGAAACACAGTGTAAGGTAATTCTAATACAGAGATGGAAGTGGCCTTGATAAGGATGCACCATTGCATGGTTTAAACAAAAGTAATTAAAATGCTTGCATTTGCCATTTATAGAAGATACACTTAATTTTATTGCTCGGACAATTAGGACTGTAGTCCATAGGGAGACTGAAAATTTCATACAACTTTATGTCTTGATGCAAAGAACTACGCAAGTGAGTTATTTTTTGATTTTAATTGAATTCTAATAAAGATATATTATGTTGCTTTTCATGTAATTTATTTTGCTCCAAAAGGAATGTCTTGTTACTTGAGTATTCCAAGAAGTACCTTGTACCAACCAGTGTTGAAAATATTAACAAAATGTCGACATAAAAAAAAACAATTTTTTATGTGTTCTAGGTTTCGAAGGTTTTTAGAATTGGATTTGTTGATTTTGTTAATTAACTACCTAGCTTAAACATAAATATTAGAACTACAGATTAGAACAAACAATTAGGACTATTTATGTTAATCAGTACGTGCTTCTTTTCACGAAGATTTTGAATTATTAATACGCATATAAAATATTTACTTATTTACAAATTACCATTATGCACGTCAGTATTTCGGTAGAAATAAAGTAACTCTGAAGTGAACAACACAACGTTTGGGATAACAAAGAAACGAGATAGTAAAAGTTTAACATGAGGGAATACGGAGGTGTATTATATAATACAGAAACAGAAAAGGAGAAACTGAAGAAAAAAAACTTGACCAAAAGATCATTGGTAATAAAAATGAAAAAGCTAGCTAAGGAGAATAAAATAGACAGGAGACGGTGTCTTCCTAGAAGATTCACAAAGAAGAGAAAATAGGAAAATAGATGGTGTGACAAATACGTGGAGAGAAGAAGGAAAAACGAAATAAATGTCAAAAACACGAGAAGAAGAGTAGCTACAAACACAAAAAGGAATTAAATTAAGATACTTAAAGAAAGAGGAGATAAAATAGAATTAAATAAACAGAAAACACATATTTATAGTTGAAAAAAAAATTGCCAAGGAGTAGATAATTACTGTACAAACACAGTCAGAAGGAGAGGAAGAAAAGTGATACATAGATTTAGATTCAGGCGGGAGGAGAGAGAAAGTAACGATAAAATCAAAATCAATGAAAGAGCAACTACAAAGACCTCTATTAATTTAAAGGCTAAAAACAGAAGACGAAAAATAGAAGTAAATAGAAAATACACAGAAACCGAAACAAGAAAAAGCAGAACACAAACAAAATAAATAACTAAATAAAACTAAGGTAATTAAAAGAAGGAGGGTCTAGAAAGGCAGTCGGACAAACTAAATTGAGAAGAAAAAGACCATATAAAGAGAATATAAAATAATGCGAGGACTGAAAAATACATGATAACTTCGTAAGCACAGAGGAATACAAAGAGGAGAGCCGAAGAAGGAAACATATACGTGGAAGTTTGAAGTAGAAGATGAAAAAACACGACGAACAAAAGCGAGAATACATGAAGACAGAAACAGAGCAAGGGAACAGGAATGAGGATGAGTAAAAATGGGGATGCAGAAAAGGAAATAAAGAAATAAGATAAGATAATTAAAAGTAAACAACAATGAAGAGAAGAAATATAATAACAAGAGGAAGAGAGAGAATACATGTATAAGGGAAGAAGAACTAAAAGAGTGGAACAAGGTTAGATAGTAAACCAATGTATATACAGAAACAGAAAGGAGGGGGCAAAAAGAGAACTAGACAGACAGAAGTAGGCGCAAACAGACAACATATACAAAACGTCCGAAACAGAGAATAAAGAAACACAACTAAGATACTACAACGCTTAGGTAGAAAAAGGAAAAGATTCAGGCGATATACAAATATCAAGACACAGCAAGTGGTGAAGTAGACATAATTATTAAACGGATAGATATACAAAAAGAAGGAAGGAACCGTAGAATAAGGATTAGATAGCTAGATGTCGGAAGGGGAAGACGCGAAATCCAAGGCGAATGAATCATTTAGAAACAGAGAAGGAGGACGTAGTTGCTAGGAGAATGGAAGAAAAAAATCAGAAATGGAAAGTGGGAACTAGATAAATAAATTGAAATAATAAAGAAGGAAAGGGCAAATGTCAAACAAATATAAAAAGAATGATGAAGAGAGGAAGAAGTAAAATATAGATATAAAAATAGCGATAGAAAACGAACTAACGTGTAACAAATGACTAGGAAAAAATCCCAGATGAAAGAGAGATCATATATGCATAGAAACAGAGAAAGAAAAAAGGAGCGAATTAGAATTGTGACTAGAGATATAGTGATAGGAAGAACAAGACGAGAAGTGGAAAAGAAAACAGGGTTTTTAGGGTAGAAAAGGAGTAAAAGAAAGAGTGAAAAAGAGACTACAAAACAAAATGTTAAAGGGGTTGTTGAAGAGAGGAAAAAGAAACAGAGATAAATAGAAAGAGAGAAATAAAAAGATAGAGAAAGAGAGAGAAGGAGAAAGAAAGAAGGGGGGAGAAAGAGAGGGAAAGAGAAAGAGAAGAAAAGAAAGAGAAAAAAAGAAAAAAAAAGAAAAAGAGAAAAAGAAAAGATTTAGAAACAGTAAGAAAGAAAGAGAGAGAGAGAGAGAGAAAGAAAAAGAGAGAGAAAGAAAAACAAAAAAGAGTTAGAACAGACAGAAAACAGAGTAAGAATGACAGAGAAAAAGAGAGAGAAAGAGAGAGGGTGAGTGAGAGAAAGAGAAAGAGAGCAAGAGAGAGAGAGAGAGCAACAGAGGGAGAGCAAGATAGAGAGAAAGAGATAGAAAAACAGAGAGTGAGAGAAGAGTCAAGAAGAAAAAGAAGAGGAAACAGAGTGGAAGAGTTCAAATAGACCTATTTTACAATATTGTGTTAAATTAAAATGCTAAAAAATAGTTTGTTTAAACCTCGCAATTGAAACTAATCAAAAAACATTTATTTAAAAAAACCTTCCAAGACAAACACTCCAGTTTTTTCTGAAGCAACACATTCAAGCTTGATTTCACCTGCAATAAAACTATTATTTATTTATTTTCAACTGACTGAAACAGGTAAATAGACAAACCTCTAACAGGACGAAGATAACATAACGTTGCATTTTAGCCTTGTAATTGCACCTACAATCCTGAAATCTCTCAAAACTCTAATTTTCCTAATCCTCCCTTTAGATTTGGCAATTGCGCTAGTTTCCAGAACGGGATTTTCCTAGACCAGTCCCTAATTTTAACTTATGGCTGATAAAGGTCGCTGTAAGATTGGAGAAACTGTAAACGCACAGCCGATCACGATCAAGCCGTGGCTTTGTATCATTAATAAGGTAATGTACGTTGCGGATACTTCCTTATTTTTCCTATAATAATTTTTCAAACCCGACAAAGATAGATTATATTATTTTAGTTCTTGATTCCGCAATACAGTTTGCCGGGAAGACGAAGCTGTTTTAATGCGTCAGATGGGAAATCAAACAGATGTTTAAAATGTAAAGCGGTTTCTAATCAAATCCGTTAAATGGTGAAGATTCTCACTAGGCGAGTGAAAATAAATGTTCGATGGTAAAAAACTGGATGAACTGCAAATAAATTAGTTTTATGAATACACAAATAAAACAAGAAGAGCTAGATCTTTAATTAGCACCTAATTAAGTATAATTAACAAGTTTCTAAATATGTAAGAGAGATTTGCCACCGATGACAGTTCTGAGCTGATGTAACATCAACCGCTAACACTAGCGAAGCCAAACCTTACGCAAGATAACAATTTTTTATGTTCATATTGGCAATCTTGATTAACACTAAGTTTTTGTGTGCAAACAAAAAAAACTTATATTACTGGTACCACGATTGGTTATTAATTGCAATCGGTAAATAAATTCTTTGCCATTTTATGACGGGGCTTGTTTAAATATAATTAGAAAAACGTTCTAAGAGAAAGTCCGGTAGATAATAACTAATCAAACTGCATTGAGGCTAAAGAATATGATAAACAACAACAATGCATTATCCCAACCCACACTGATAAAGTGCAGACAGATTGAAGTAGGCAAGAAGTTATTTATGTCTTGTGGATTAACGGCCGGCGAACAAACTGCGAGAAAAGCTAAGTGCAATAGACGTTGACATACCCATTAATATATTTTCCAGTCAGTTACACCGTCATAACTACGTAATGTATTATAGTGACTTGAAAAAGTGTTGATATTTAAATTGATTAGCAAAGGATTCTAGTCTTTTTTACAGAAAATGGAATATTTTCCGAATCAAGACAAGAGAAACTAAGAAAGTATATTTTAATAACTATTTTTAATTAATAATTATTAAAAATATAATTTATATTACAACTTCGTCATTAAAAAAAGTGTTTTCTTAATTACCTGAAATTTTAAAGTAAAGTAAGTAAAGGCTAATTCGGACCATTACTACAGGGTGTCCTATGACGTCACCTACGTGTAGAAAAGGTGAAAAGAAGTCGAAACTAAAGTGCGGTCATTTTCTCTAAATCGACTATTAAAGAAGTTATGGCCTGTTTTAGTTAAATACTGAAGCAGCCGAAATAATAAATGATATTAAGTGGTATTTGATACAAACTGTCTACGTTACCATCAAAATGATATTATTTACTTGTATGTCCAACAGTAAAGCACCTTAAAGTTAATTTCTCAGCTTGCGCTTATTAACAGTGTTGATAATGTTTACTTTTACAACGCGAGAGTACGCCGATATCCGTTTTTGTGACGGAAACTCAGTAGCAGCTGCTCGAGAGTATGGGTTGAGATTTCCAAATCGGCGACTGACAGAACGACGAGTTTTCCAAACGAATGCACAACCACCTACGTGAACACGGCACTTTCGCGAAACTGTCGACTGAGCGTCTAACACAGCAAGTACTAGACAACGAGGACAGCATACTGCGAGAAATTGATAATAATCCCAGCACCTCTGTTCGTCGTGTATCTGTACAAGTTAATGTACCACGAATGCGAGTTTGGAGAACATTTCATATCCAGCCTGTTCAAGCCCTCTTACCTATAGATTTCGCTAGTCGTATGGAATTTTGCTGCTGGATCATTCAAAATCGAAACCTACGTAATAGAATTTTATTCACGAATGAAGCAACACAAGGAATGGATTAATGCACAAAAGGAACAGCCACTTTTGGTACTTGGAGAATCCACATGAAATCGCAGTGTCAAATTATCAACATAAGTTTTCAATGAATATCTGGTGTGGAATTATATTATATTATAACAAACAGAGAAATACACCCCACAAATATAATAGACGTACGCACCCTATCATCAGCAAATGTAGGATCAGGACATGGACTAATATTGGGGAAAATAAATATAATAATAAAGCCTGTGATGTCAAAAAACACAAAAATTGAAGAACGACTAAATATTGAAAACCGAGGGGACTAAAAACCTGTACTGCAACAGATTAACAGAGAAACTAAAGACACACAACTTAGAAACAGCAACAGACATAGAAGAAAGCTGGAAAATCATTAACGAAAGTATTCAACAAGCAACAGTAGACCCCTTGGGCAAGAGAAAAGTAAATACAAACAAACAAGAATACAAAACACCGTGGTACGACGAAAGGGTTAAAATATTAGCAAAAGAAAAGAAACAAGCGTTTTTAACCTACAAAAGAAGGAAAACGCCCGATACTAGAAAAGAATACGTCAGAATAAGAAATAGAGTCAATCAAGAAATAGAGTCAATCAAGAAATAGACAATATCAAGAAAGAGCACTGGGAGAAATTCACCAACGATATGGAACACGACTTGTACGGATCTCAAACAAAAGTGTGGAAGAAAATGATAAAGAGACAAAGAAAAGACATGAACGAATTCATACGAATAATATAATAATAATGTGATATCACAGAAGAACAATGGATTGAACCTTTCACAAACCTATATAGAGAAACAGAAGAAGAAGATGACAGAGTAATAAACAACGAGGAAAGCAATGATAGAGTGCAAGTATTAGAAGAAGAAATAAACATACGAATAAAGCAATTGAAGAACAGAAAGGTGCCAGGTCCAGACGGAATACACAGTGAACTCATAAAATATGGAGGATCAACGCTAGGCATATGGATCCAAAAACTATTCAACACCATAATAAACACCGGGAAAGTACCAGAAGAATGGAAGGAAAGTCTTCTAATACCAATATTCAAGAAAGGAAACAGGGAAATGCCGAAAAATTACCGGGGCATCAGCTTAATGAATAGTGCGCTCAAACTATTAACGGCAATAATAAAGGATAAGATAGAACTAAGAATAGATATGGCGGAGGAACAACAAGGTTTTAGAAGAAACCGCAGCACTATTGACGGTACTTTCATTGTCCGACAAATAGTAGAAAAGTCCATCGAATATAACAAACCTGCATATCTGTGTTCCGTGGACCTAAGAAGCGCCTTTGGTCGGGTGGGAAGCAACGATATTATGAACATATTAGAAGCACGGCAAATACGAGTAGAACAGAATATAATACAATTGATTAAAGAAATAAACGTGAATAATAAAGCAAAAGTCAGAACGCCAAGAGGAGAAACAGAATAGATAGACCCGAAGGGAGGAATACGACAAGGGGACTCACTTGCCCGCTACTATTTAACATCGTTATCGATTTGGAAATTAGTTTTCCGATTTAAAACTTCACGGTACAGGAGTTGGGTCCTACTTTAGAGGAAGTCAAAAAACTCCAGGAATTAGTACTCCAATATAGAGATTATTCCGGTCAAACAGATTTTTTTGTGGCCAGTTTTCCATCGACTGGTGAGTTATTTATTAATAGAAAGATTGTTCAATCTTAAATTTTTCCAAACTTCAATGCTAATATTCGCTGTAATTTAATTTAGGCAAGATACGCTCGGTTGGGAATTCCGTTGATAAGGTCAACTAAGCAAGCAAACATTGCCGAGAACGTTGGGGATGGGTTTTTCCTCGACCGATCCAAACGCTCGCTCTAGTGATAACCACGTTGAAACCTGCTCGCAGAGATAGGCGTTACACTTGCAACAGGGAAGTGAATTTAATATTATTTCACGTTAATATTTTTGTGGACATGACTTTTGTTATTTATGATTGCATTATTTTCACATATAAACCATTTCGTTAACTTAATTGTGTCCGGGATTTGTAATGTTGGGGAATAATTAAGTATATATAGACCTTAATTATTATTATATCATCAAAGTTATTGTATTGGGGAACAATTTTACGTGTTTATGTATAGGGTGCTCCGATAGTGGGACGGCATTGCGTTTGCATGTGTTTTCAGGTTAAATTTTACTATTTTTGGTCGGTTATGACCACGCAGGATTTCGTTTCGCGAAGGCCTCTCTTAACGTGATTTTGCGCTAGAACCTTATTCTTATGATGATCCGATAAGCGCAATCATAGTCCTTCAGTTGTTTGAGTTTCGCCCGAAAGTAATTTTATTTATTTCTTTATTACGTAAAATTGGGACTGGTTTTTTTTAAATTATACTTGTGGGGTTGTGTTAATTAGAAATTAAACGAAGTTAGTTGCAACTTGTCTTTGCTTTATCGACGATTATAAAGAACTAAGTTTACCTAAGGAGAGATACGAGAGATAAGGTAGGTGATTTGCCATCTGGAGGGTCCGACTTCCCATCTTACACCTCGGATGATGTTAGTAAATTATAAGTCGGTGGCGCCTATTATTTATTTGTTTAGAATCCACTCCTTCTTCGATTGGGTTTTCCGGGATACTAACATTGTCAAGTTATTAATTTTCTACCTGAGCAGTGGCGTAGCATCGAGAGTGTTTCTACACTTCATCAATTTATTTTTCAAAAATAAAAATAGGCGTGACAATACAGAATGGGAGTTCATAAAATCACTACCGTATGCTACGCTGATGACGCGGTACTGATAGCCGACAAAGAAGACGGGCTGCAGAGACAGCCCCATACCTCCAATGTTACAGCAAGGAAATATAACATGACATTTTCAGCGGAGAGACTATGGAGTATGGTGATCAGTAAGGAACCGCGTAAATGCAAACTGGAAATACAGGGAAAAAGTATAGGTTGACATTTAACAACCTAGGAATTGAAATCACGAGCGAAAGAAACCTGACAGCAGAAGCAAAGAGACAAGCAACCAAAGTTAGTAGCTGCCTAAGAGACACAATATGGAAGAATAAATATATGACCACAGAAAGTAAGATGAGGGTATGCAAGACGACTGTGAGGCCAATCCTAACTTACGCAGCGGAGACAAGAGCAGACACGAATGAATCAAAACGGAAGATTAATAACGTAGAAATGGAAATATTAAGAACAATAAAAGGCATAAGGTTGAGAGATAGACAAAGAAACAGTACCATACGAGAGCAATGTAGCATCCAAAACGTGAATAAGTGGGTAAAACCGAGAAAAAATAATTGGAATGAACATGTAGACAGGATGGCACCGGACTGAATAACAAATATATGTAAGAACAACAAACCATATAGTAGAAGACCAGTTGGAAGACCACCAAAAAGATGGTAAGATAATATACAATTAACCACAACAGAAACGGAATAAGAGGCAGACAAACAGAAGCAATCGTAGTCATGCGAAAAAGAAGAAAAAGAAGAATTATTGATAACATGCTGATTGATCCATTCATTTTTGAGAACTAGTTAAATGCCGACAGATATTTAAATTTTAAATTCTTCCAAGAATTCATAAACATCTTTTAACTAGAAACATTTCTATCTGTTTTTCTTAGTCATAGTTGAATCGTAACGATAGAAGCAATAAGCGATTTAGCCATGAGAAAGATATGTTAATTATTGTTTCATACTTAAAAATCATTTAACAGTTAATAATATCAGTTGAAAACACCTGTTAGTGTAAAGTTTTCTCTCTCTCTTTCTTCACTATTCCTTTTCTTTGGCCATAGAAAAATGGAGGAAAACAATTAGCCTTATATAAGCCACAAAGACACTTTAGTATAATTTTATAATTACTAATTAATACCAATTACAAAAATCTTTTAACTTGGAGTGTCCTGTAGAAACACCAAAAAGCAATTTATCCATAAATCATTCGTTCATTATGGTGATCATCGTTTGTACCGTTTGCGCAATATCGAGGCGGTGTGAGGCAAAGCTAAGCTAAGCTAATTTGTGCTATGCACAACAGGGTCCGACTCTAGGGGCTCACCGTGTTGGTGTGTAACCTTGTTTGACCTGTCTGGTGTATAATGTGTTTTTGTGTATATGATCTTGTTACTCCTCTAGTGCGATCGTAACACGAGGAGTGCCATTAATTTGATTCCCAGTAGCAAATGGAGACCGGGATTCAGATAAATTTTTTGACCCCTGGGCCCTGATTCGATTCTGGAAACATTTGGACTATTACATCCAAAGCCTGACGCTCTTACCACTAAGCCACCCCAGCCCTCTTATCCATAAATATATTATAATAATTATTCATAAACTATGTAGCCTTCCATAAATCATGAACATTTTACTAAAATATGCGAAAGATTTAGCGGTTTATAATAGCAACAAAACTAATCCGTGAAAAAATTGAGCGTTTGAATTAATAAAGCAAAGTTTGGTAATAATTTAAAACGCAAATATTTAAAATGTGATTATACAACAAAGTATAAGTAGAATGATTAACTATTTAAAATCTTCAAACCATTATTTTCATTCTTAAAGAGCCCAAAATTGGCGAAAAGGTTGCCTGCAGTAGGAACTCGTACATTTAATGTGATCGAAAATTCATTTTATTGAATGCTAATTAGCAATGGAAATTAATTCAAGAATAATTTAATTAAGTAGAGTTTCAACTAAACGTGTCCCAAGTTTCTTTAACATCGATATTTTCTTACTGTTTTGTTGTAAATCTCAGGCAATCCAAAAATTTTGATGGTACGAGATTTACCAAAAAACTTTTAAAATTCCTAATTAATTAAGATGCATAAATAAAATTAAAACTGCGCGTGTATAGAAGGCAGGTAATTTAATATGGAATTTCGTTGCATTCATTTGCGGCGTACATTCCTCGACCATTTTCTGGTCAATTCTCCAGATGCACGACTCCCCGGTAATTTATTAAAGAAAGGCTTGCGCCGAGCGGTTGCTCAATAATTTTAATTTCATTTTACTCGTTTTTCGCTGTTGATCCAACAGTTCACAACAACAGTTGTTGTAATAAATGGTCGTTTATATCTGGCCAAGAAGAATTGCCGCCGACAATCGAATATTTTCCTGATCGATTTATTCGAAATGTCTTTTTACCTCAGTCGCATCGGACGGAATTATGGGCGCAAAGCTTAATTTATTTCGATCATTCGTTGGTAAAATTCCGGGGTTTTGTTTAAACAACCTCGAGATACGCAATAAACAGCCGCTTAATAATGTAGTTGTCCGCGATTTCGAAAACGTTTTGTTAAATTGTGTTTCTCTTAATTGATGGTACCGTTTCCAGTTACCTTTTCAATTTTTAACTTATTCCGCGGATGAGAGCTGTTTGAGAATTCAGACCGCGTACTTGTAAAATATAACCGATTACTTGTAAAACATGGTCGAAGTGTTTTATATGTTTGCTAAATGGAAATGAAATCTTAAATCCGATCTAGTGATCCACATCTTGAAGCAGGTTGTTAAGTGCTTGTTGCGCTCGTAAATTCCAATTTACAAAATTCCTTAACTGTTCAATTTATGCAGATGTTGGATACGCGCACGAACAACTTCAGGTTAATTTAAAATTGCAAGGATTTTTCCCGGTGCGCAATTTTATGGTTTTTCCGTCCTTAATTAAATCACGAAGCTGTATTTTTCAGTACATATTAGTAAATTTGAAAAGTAATTCAATGTTGTCAGTGCGTCTGGTTAATTACAACACCTATAATACCACTTTTATAATCAGTGTGCAATTTAAAGTCTTATTCCTTTGCTAATTATTTTTTTTCTAATGAGTCACCAAACGTTCAAAGTTGGAAAATTACTTAAATAAACCTTTATCCTTGCTAATTCAATTAAGCACGTAATTGTCTATATATAATTGTGGTTAATTACAATACCTGTAATACCACTTTAATAATCAGTGTGCAATTTAAAGTCTTTTTCCTTGCTAATTATTATATTTACTAATGCGGCAGCAAACATTCCAAATTGGAAAATTTCCTAAATAAATCTTTATTCTTGCTAATTAAATTAAGCACGTAATTATTTATGTCTAATTAACCAGAAAACCTATTAATAAGTTTAATTACTACTGTGTATTTTCTAATGCAATAGGAATAGATAATCAAATATTAGGAACTCATTTAAATGACTGAAAACGAATTGAATATTGCCAGGTTTTTTAATCGGTGAGCTATTTAAAATTGTGGTTAATTCCAACACCTTTAATACCATTTTAATAATCAGCGTGCAATTTAAAGTCTTTTTCCTTTGCTAATTATTATTTTTACTAATAAGCCAGCAAACATTCCAAGTTGGAAAATTTCCCTAATAAACCTTTATTCTTGCTAATTAAATTAAGCACGTAATTGTCTATTTATAATTGTGGTTAATTACAACACCTATAATACCACTTTAATAATCAGTGTGCAATTTAAAGTCTTTTTCCTTTGCTAATTATTATTTTTACTAATAAGCCAGCAAACATTCCAAGTTGGAAAATTTCCCAAATAAACCTTTATTCTTGTTAATTAAATTAAGCACGTAATTGTCTATTTATAATTGTGGTTAATTACAACACCTATAATACCACTTTAATAATCAGTGTGCAATTTAAAGTCTTTTTCCTTGCTAATTATTATATTTACTAATGCGCCAGCAAACATTCCAAATTGTAAAATTTCCTAAATAAATCTTTATTCTTGCTAATTAAATTAAGCACGTAATTATTTATGTCTAATTAATCAGAAAACCTATTAATAAGTTTAATTACTA
>JABXWE010062288.1:0-12534 GCA_014611495.1 Limonius californicus
ACGATAGGCTTGTTGTGCTGCTAAAGCATTTCCATCACACAGACCGTAAACATAATGAATATCTGCATATTCTTCATTTGAAAATAACATTGGCATTATGAATCAGTTGTGAATTACGACGGATAAGGATAGAAGGAGGACACCAATAACTTCAGTATCACAGTAATAAACTGACAAGTTACAAATATTAATTTGTTAAAAACGATGTTCAAATGTTACCAAACAAAAGACGCTATCATGGCAACTAGATCAGTATTTCAGAAATCCGTTGAACTAAAATTTTAGTCAAATAAATTATGAAATAAACAATATCTCGTTGACGGTTACGTTTAGGAGATATGTTTATATGGACTTTTCGACTCCAAATTCATCCAAATTCATCCTTGAAATATTGCCGGTACGTTTTGGGACACCCTGTATGCAACAGAATCGCACTGTTTAATTTGTATATTCCGGATTTCAATAAATCATCACATTTATTGATATCGTTGAATAGGAATTCTCTTCCTAATTTATGTTAATCTATACATGCTAAAGAATTAGAACATCTGATATTAGATGTAATCAGTTAATTGACATCATGGCGTAAAAATAATAAGCTTTTTTTTTAATTCACATACTCCCCCCCCCCCCGGAACCGCTTTCGCTTTACTTCAGGGGGAAGCGAGCGTCCCTTACACACTAACCTTTCATGCAGCATGCACCCTAAATTTAACTAAGCGAAATGCGGTCGCCCCAGCTGAGATTCGAAACCACAGCGGAACTACTACAATTCGCTGTGGCCTCGCGTGATAACGCGTTGCAGCGCCAAACCACCGAGGCCCCTAAAAAAAATAATAATAACTGTGAAACAACAATCGTAGAAAAAGATGTTTGTTTCCTAAGTATTACATGTTTATTTAATTTGTGGCAAACTTAACATTGTCGTTGTATAATTCGAAATTTATTCGTAACCAATTTTTAATAATATACATTTATGAATAGAACTTTGTAATCCGAATTACAATACGACCTAAAGTCTTCCACGGCGAAATTAAAATAAAAAATAGAAAAAGGTTAATGTAAGGGCAGTGCTGTCATACAAATGCAGAACAAGTGTGTTGGAGTACACTCCTAATTTAGTACAGTTGGGACAGGAGCGCGCGTTAGCGTCCCATGCTGTATGATAGATCACCTCTTGGGCAAGAATGCCTGGCTCGGCCAGAGCTGTAAATCAGCATATTTCTACGCTGGTTTTTTGTCTGGATTCTTGTGCTATTGGTCGTACTTTATTAATTTACGAGACCGATGCATATTTTCGCACGCTTTTAATTTTAAATATTTCCCTTGAGAACTCGTGTTATTAAATGAAACAAAGCTTTGTACAACAAAGCTCAAAGGGAATACTTGTTTAAAATGGTTTATGTTGACATTCCTTTTTAATATCCAGCAAGCATGGGCTTTATGTAATTGTGCTTATTCTATATAAAACTATAGTGAATGCTTCTGTTTCGGATATTTTTGTAATTCACGCGCCCATTTTTTAATATACCTATATCTGTATTACAGTCTATCCAATTAGTTATAACGGTTCATTATCAACAAATATTCAAGAAATAAATATCGGCGCGACAAAATTTTAGTAGAAGAAACATGTGTTTACGTGATTAATAAGCAGTTACGCATATTTGTATACCACATCTCATTTATTTTGTAATAAAATTATGACCGTTAGAGCAATAAGGCTAATAATCTACAATATACATTATGGAGCATTAGTTACAATTAAATGAAATGAATCGGCGCAACGGTTGCTAACCATAAAATCCGTCACAATATACATCTTGAATCTCAAAAACGCACAAGCTACAGTTAACATGTCTGATCACTATTCAATTTCAACAAATGCTAAAAAATTACAAATAGGAACAAATAGTAGAGACTGCTAGAATTATGCACAGATTATTCATTGTAAACTGACATCACTGACTTCAACATTTGCAACAACCTCAACTTTTGTGCAAACGTTATATTTTGCTCTCTATTCGAGTAAAATTATTTTAATACCACTGACAACTTTATTTCATCACTCACAGTGCACTATTAATTTCTCTAAATGCACTAATTTGCATTTACATTATTCGCACATTATATTAGGTATTCCGTGTAGCCACTTTTATGGGGAATTAATCCACTAAAATACAACTGAAAAATGTTTTATAAAAAAAAGTATGAAAATACAGAAACACCGATATACAAGATGATCTATTAAAAGACAAAACAAAGGGAGCAATCAGAGGAATGCACAAATATAAAAAATGAAAAACATCACATGCTTGAAACAATCTACAAAGTGTTTCTTATTTAGAAACGTTGAGGAAAATAGAAAAATAGCATTATACATAATCATCCATTAATCTATACAATATAAAATAATAAAAATACAAGGTGGAGAGGCGCATCAGAGGAATGCACAAATATAGCAAAGAAAACCATCAAAAGAATCGAACAATCTACAGGCTGATTTCAATAGAGACACACTTGTAAAAATACAGAAACAGCAATGTGGAAGATACTCCATTCAAATATATAATAGAGAAGGAGAATATGAAGAATGTACATATATGAAAAAGAGAAACATAAGAGGAATGCTAGAATCTACAGGGTGTGTTAATAAGAACCATTTAGAAAAATACAAAAACAGCTATATACAAGATGCTTCATTAAAATACAAAATGCAGAAAGCAATCAGAGGAATGGACAAATATAAAAAAAGAAACATTAAAAGAAAAATAAGCTACAGGGTGTTTCTCATTAAACGACATTTATGAAAATATAGAAACAGCTACCTATATGAAAGATGCTTCATTAAAATACAAAACGAAGAGGCGAATCAGAAGAATTCAAAAATATGAAAAAATTACAACAGAAGAATGAAACAATCTACAGGACGTGTTCATAAAAAACATTTACAAAAATGCCCAAACAGCAATATATAAATGCTCCATTAAATTACAAAATGGAGAAATCAATCAGAGGATTGTACAAATATACAAGAGAGAAACATCAAAAGTATGAAATAATATAAAAAAGGCATTTAGGAAAATACAAAAACAGAAGTGTACAAGATGCTCTAGTAAACTACAAAATGGAGAAACGAATCAGAGGAATGAACAAATATAGAAAAGAGAAACATCAGATGAAACAATCTACAGGGTGTGCTCAATAAAACAACATTTACAAAAATATAAAAACAGCAGTATACAAGATGTTCTATTAAAATACAAAATTCAGAAGAATGCACAAATATAAAAGAGAGCAACACCAACAAAACAAAATAATATACAGGATCAGGACATCTACAGGGTGTTTCAATAAATTAAAACAACTACAAAAATACAAAAACAGCAATATACTAGAGGCTCCAGTAAAATATAAAATAAACAAAGCAATTTAAAGAATGCATAAATATAAAAAAAGAGAAACTTAAAATAAAACAATTAACATCAACATTAAAAAATCGAACAATCAGAAGAATGTAACCCTCCAGAGGTGTACGGGGTGTAGGATTACAAAAGTAACCGGTTTATCTCAACTGAGCGAATTATATATCGTATATATCTGTACAGTTTCTCTATATTTTTTAAAAACTACCTCAGTATATTGATAGAACTGTTCCTAACATTTTTATAGAAGTTCTAATCTGATTGGACCCTACCAACAAAAAGTCTGAATGCATGCGCAAACGTGGTTTTCCGGCATCTTGTTTGAAACTATAACCTCAATTTTGAAACCTTCTTTAGCAAGTTTGTATGATTTCAAAATTAGGTGGTAGCCTAATATACCTACTGTAAATCTTACTAATAACTTATGTTTCACGTATGGGATTTCCATTATTGTGTAAAACACAGCCACCCCTAACTAGCACAGGAGTACACAATAACCCCACTTTTTGTTTCTTTACAAGAAGCAGTTGATATTTTTATATAAGCTTCCTATAAAAAATGTTTACAGCGTACAAGAACTTTAAAGTTGATTATTAGGACGATGCTATTTAAAACATTCACAAAATATTAGTCGTTGAAGTTGTCCAGTTTCGCATTCTTAGAATATACATTAGTAGCAAGTTTAGAAAGAGATATTTCTAAGAACTAATGAAAGAAATAACAATAAAACAAAATGATCAAGTAAATACGCGTAAGGTTTAGAACAAATTTCTATAACTACAGCACTCACTTTTTACCGTTATAACAAAGTATGAGGCAATAACGTTAACTTCTTTAACAAATAAATAAGTATTAATATACAACTTGAATTTGATATTAAACAACGGTAAACAACTTCCTCAAACCTCTTTCTAGAAACCTTCAGATGAACGCATTCATTACACTATTTATAACGCATAGCTACTTCCGTCCGCATTCCATTTACTTGCTTACTTACTTGTAAGAGATATTCCATATTTGGCTTATGCATTAATCTGTTTTTAAATTTATGTAGAAAATTTCTTAATAATCCTTTACAGACATTCCAGGCAGCTTTTAAAATAAGAGAAAATAAGATGATATCGGCAAACATACATTAAATAGATACATAAAAACTTCTACCTATTGCTAATAAAAAGCAATTGTAATCTAATTTTTTTATTCCAGTTCAGAAAATAGAATTCATCATCGAGGAAAATACTCCTTAGAGATAGATCTAAAACAATACTATCTCTTTCGTGTTTGTTATTAATAAAAAAAATAAGTTGCACAGAAAAGCTTTATTAATTCTCATGAAATGTATCGATAAGTAGGAAGTTTTTATAACGTATTCGTCTTGTATCTGCAAATTTAAAAGGTGAATCTATGTTTAACATGACCAGGCAGATATATTATATTACAGATGAATAATGGCCAGTGCAAAAACGTTTTGCAAATTATTCCAGATGCACATCTTTCACGGTTGCACGTTAAATTAACTTATTTAAACGTTACGTGCTACTTTTTTTATTATGCAAGTATTAGTCGTTTAAAATCTTATATCGTTGCTAACGAAATTCTAAAATCAGCAGAAAATATGGAAATATGTAAAAGAATTATTATGTAGAATCACATTTGATTAGTACAGCTGTAGTTTTTAAGTGCAAAAATTACTATAAAATATATAAATAATGCCAAAAAACAATAATAATAATCTTCTTACTACAGCGTGGTACCAAAATTGTGAATAACCTGAGCTGAAGTATACAAGAAAAAAGTAATTATATTAATTTGAAGTTCAATTGTAACATAATAACAGATTAAGAAAATAAACTTGAGTCACATAGTACAAAAATAGAAATTATGATAAGATTATGTAAAGCTCATTGTTGAAACCATAGCAGCCACAAGATTAAGGGGATCTTCAACCTAAACTTTATATTTGTTTTCCTGTTTCTTCTTAGGGCAATATATCTGAACGCTGCAAACCGAACTGCAGGCCATGTAAAAGACAATGCATGTAATATACTACAAAATAATTTGGTTACAGAGTCTTGGCATTATTCGGATTTTAAGAAAATTATTTTGAGTAAAATAAGAAAAGGAATATCAGGGTTTTTCTAAAATACTCTTCACTTATTTTTGAATTCCTTCTCAATTCACCTACGATGAAGCACGAATTTATTTACTACATTTCTGGTCCAACCTACCATATTTCATATTTTATTTTTTATGCCTAAAAATTATTGTTTATTCATATAATTTTTCCTTATTAAATAATCTCATAAGAAATAATCTAGAAATGTTAGAGCCGGAGATCGTAATGGCCCATCTATTAGCCTTCTTTTACGAACACACTTATTGAAAACTTTCATTCTCTCCCATCTCAAAGTAACTTTTTATATCGACCAACGATTATATTCGTTTCCATGTCCTTTCCAGAAAGGCGGCGGTGGGCTAGAGGTTAACGTGTTCGGATTCTACCCTGGAGGTCCTGGGTTCAATTCCCAATACCGGAATGTCGGATTTTTAACGGCCGTTCTCCCTCGCAAGGCAATGGCAAACCAGCGAGGTATTCTGCCTAGTAAATCTTCTCTGGAGTAGAAGTGATTGCACTTCCCGTCGTTATGAGCCCACGTTGAGCTGTAGGTCCTCTATGTCCGTGGCACTTTAAATGCGCAACACAGGCATAGGAGAGAAGGTCGTTACGTCTCGTAAGAGATAAAGCACTCAATGAAGAAGTCCTTCTCAGGGCTTAGGGCCACCCATCTGAATGCCAGAAAGCGAACTTGCAGTCAATGTAAAAGAAAATGAATATAATATACGAAAACATAAATTGGTCTTGGTATTGTCGTAATTTTAAAAATATCTTGATGCTGGGATTCTGTGTTTGTAATATGATGAAAAAGTTTCATTAAATTAAGTCTACATATATCATAAATGTTGATTTTACCGTTTTACCGTATTATACTACCTCTGGCAATGTGTTTCCATCAGTTCTTAAGTTTCTGTCAATAATTTTTACAGCTTATTATAATTTTGGATACGTAGTCTACTAATTAAAAAACCACAAGTGGAAAGATCACCTATGGACGTGTAGCTAAGGTGACAATAGCAAACGCTAATTCTAGCTTATTTTAAGCCACTTTAATAACCTCTTAGGACAGATTTTGCAAAAATTTTATTTCTTTTAAAGCTGAAGAAACCATAATTTTTGAAAAATAGAATATTTATTATAATGGCTAAAATATAGAGTATATTGTCGTGGATTAAGGAAGGGTAATAGGCGGCCGTGCGCTAGATGTTAGCGCGTTAGACTTCTATGCTGGAGGTCCTGGGTTCAATTCCCAGTACCGGAACATCGGATTTTTAACGGCCGTTCTCCCTGGCAATGCAATGGCAAACCAGCGAGGTATTCTGCCTAGTAAATCTACTCTTGAGTAGAAGTGTTTACAGTTCCCGTGGTTCGGATCCCACGTTAAGCTGTAGGTCCTGTCTGTGGCACTCGAAACGCGCAACACAGGCATAGGAGAGAAGATCGCTACGTCTCGTAAGAGATAAAGCACTCTAAGAAGAAGAAGGAAGGGTAAAATTACTAACACAGGGTCCAAAACCAAATATATACATATTGAATTATTTGTCAAAATTGTGCAGTTTGATGGAAATGATTCAGCAACAGCTGTTTTACTGAGATTTAGCTTATTGATATATTCAAGCTATAGGACTTTCATGGAAACTATAATATTACTATTGTTGGTAGCAAGAAGATCTGCATTTCCTCAAAACCTTGTTTTTTTTTTGGTATCGTGCAACATTATTAAAGGATATTTAAAACTATTTAGTAAACTTCCGTATTTTAGCAAAACTATTTTACATCTGATGATCCTGTCCTACACTCCTACCCATTCTGTTAAGACATTTGCGACTTCTTTTCGTAGCATAAAGGCTACTCCACGCTCATGTACATCCTCCTCTGAGTATAAGTATTCTCTGAGTACAAGTATTGTTATATTATTTCTATCCATGTCTTCGGCCACTTGATGTAACTTACATATTTCATACATAGCACGTACATTCCAGCTTCCTATACATATATTTACATATTTTTATATCCATTTTCATTGCGGTAGTCGTCCTCGTTTTGTCGGTCCGAGGGTTGTAGAAGTTTCTTGAGCTCTTTATTTTTTTACATGGTAAGGTTGCTAGCCCTGCGCACAACCCTCTTCCTTTCGCAGCCGGGCATGGGACCATCCATGGCGGACTTAATTAAATAAGAGACAATTACTTGTTATTTGTTAAAGTGTGATTAACATATATTAGAATAGTCTCCCACTATTATTATGCAGTTAAAATCAAAAATGGGTCCTACAGTATCATTCTCTAAGAGAACATTTAAATCTGCTGCAAATTACAAACTCTTGATAATAAGGGGAACCTAAACCAACGTAGCAATTAAACATTAAATGTAATTTTTTACATCAAGTAACCATTATTTTCAATGCCCTGTTCACCCTGGATCTGAACGCTAGAAAGCGAACTGTAGCCAATATAAAAGGCAATGCGTATAATGTACGACAAATTAGAGTAGATAAAAATGTAGCTAAATTAGTCTAGTATTTTTGCTTTACTTTTAGTTTTTTTCACCAGTTTTCACCTTCTTTCAATATTGGATATGTTCTATACCAGCCAAGTAAATGCAATTAGAAAGGCAACCATTTACAGAGCTACGACGACAATAGAACACGCTAGTTTTAGCTTATTTTGGAACCCCTAAAGGCGAACCCAAAATATTTTTGCAGACTTGTTCTGTGGAATATTTCTCCATATTTAAACAACTAGCTCAGGTTCTTGGTGAAATCTGTAATATACCACTCACTTTTCGAAAAACGCTACAGAAAATAATTATGATAAAGATATTAGTGTTAATAGTTTTAATTAAAAAATGAAAAAAGTCCAATTTACTACCATTTCGAAATCAAAATCATCTAAAGAATTATTTCATATTCATTCATTAAAATGTCATGACTCGTCCATATACAGTATTAACTACTTGCTACCACTACCCCGTTGCTGATATAACTAAAATATTATTATCCTTTATCAGAACAATTAAAACTACTGAAATCTGTCAACTGATAATAAGTTCCACTTACGTGAAAATCATATGTTCCGCAAATTAATTTGCCATATCTAAAAAATTAGTTCAAGCTTATTTCTTGCAGAACCAAACCGAAGCTATTTTACATATTATTTAGAAAATACAAAGCACCGTTTAGCCCGTAGAATTTTAATCAAGTCATGTAAGTTTTTCATCTTGTAAGTCATTTGTTCGATCATCTAGACCCGAATAAAAAAAATAAACATGTGTCAAGTGACGACACAAGAATGCAGTTAGAAGCGGGGCTGTCGCGTGCTGAACGAAATATCAGTCCTGGTAAAGTCCAGAACGCCAAAAAATTCTAGATGGTAATCAGATTTTGGGTCCTAGTGACCTGCACGAAGATTTATCGCTTTTTAATTTATAACCAATTCATAATTTAGTACGCTAGTTATAAAAAATTTTAATTCTGTAATAAGAAATGGCTGTTCAACACACTACAGCCATAAAATATAGAGGGAACAGTAACAAAGTACAGAGAAGACGTGAAGCAGCAACATTCTTGAGATTTTTTATAACCCGCTTCATCGGTAGGTATGGTATAGGTTGTATTAATTTGATTTTATTTTATTATGACGTAGCTCGATAAATTTTAAAGTGGTTCCTTAAAAAAATGGAAGCTTGTAAGAGACGGCGCCAGTTGATCGGCGCCAATCAGAATGTATGATTTTTATTTGTTTACCTTCTTATAATAATAGCTCCAAGTTTATTACTCCTTTTGCTTCAAATTTATTCCTTGTTTGGGATTATCATGATCATTACCGTATAAGATTGCATTGCGGTCGAACTACTATGAGCCTGTACTTACTTGTATTTATTGACTTGAACATTTCCAGAGGCGGAGTTATAAACAATTTTTAACTAACATTTATTTAAAATGCCACAAAACTGCTTGCAGTATAAAATTTAACAATATAGAAGGTAAAGAGTCATACATTAATACTCTTGAGGTATTCAACGAACCCATAATTGGTAGTAGAACCGCATTTGCTACAGGATGTGATGCGCCACTGAACTAACTCAGATATCAATAACTTTATGTTATGTTGAGGTAATTATGTTCGGAATTAAATCGCGACCAACTATTATAAAAATAAGTTCCTATAAACCTTGAACAAAATTATCATATAAATATACCAAATGATAACTACTTGAATTACTCCACGACATGAAAAATGAAAAGAGCAACATTAATTTCTATCCCGCAAAAATGTGTACTGTGTACAGCTTCTATTCTATTTATAAAGTTATTTAATGTTCTCATTATGTATTCACAGAGCTTTGTAAAGTTTGATATTATATCACACTTGAGCGTGTTAAAGAACAAATACGGATAGACCATTACATCCACAAAAAACTAAACTTTTCATATTCAAAAAATTAATTTTGAATGGATTAATTTAAGGTTCGTTTTAAATAACAGCAGTGCACCAAAGACTATACAGATTTTCATAATAAATAATTAAATCAAAGATAGAAGAAGTGAGTATATTTTATTAATAATAATAGATTCAAGTTCAACTGGATTTATTTACTTCTTGTGCTTTATACGGACAACATTTTACATGTCATTTTCAAAAGCATTTAATATTGTTAACATTTGTAGCTAGAGCAACACTCTACTGGATCTTGATGTCACACTTGACTTTAGTATTCTATTCCAAAACTTCCAATAGCGGGGAATTAATGAGCTCAATTTGCTCATTCATTAAAGGTGTATTTGGTAACATGTGTTTGTGAATTTGAAAGGCCTCGAGTATATCCAATTTTATTTATCATCACAGAAGTGTAAAAATGTTATTCTATTATTTGATGTCAATACATGACTGTGTTCTAATAAGTGTTTAGCGTAGTTTGATTTTTCTGTGTGTTTGTATTTGTATGAGCGTATGTGTCCTTTGTATCTGGTATCAACATTTCTAATTGTTTGACCTATGTATACATAAATACACTGCAATAGTTAAATTTGTAAATACCTCATTTTATGAAGTCGTTGGTTCCATCTTTTGCTTTGAATAAGATGTTGAAAGTGTTTTCTGTTGCTTTATAAATTACTTCAAATGTACTTTTTTTAACTATTCTCTATTTTCTCCGATACATCACCGAAATATGGAATGGAAATATATTTGACATTTTCAGAGCGGTTTTTTGAACATATTTCCATTGCATGATTCGGTGATATATCGGAGATAACTGCTAAAATTATAATCAACACAAATATATTTAAAGTAATTTATAAAACAACAGAAAAAGAAATACTTTCAACACCGTAGGTTCAACGCCAAAGATAGAACTTACGATTTGTTAAAATCAGGAATTTACAAATTAGCCTGTTCACAGTGTAATTATGTATACATAGGTCAAACAATTAGAAATTTTGATACCAGATACAAAGAACACATACATAGAACACAATCATTCATTGACATCAAATAATATAATATCATTTTTAAGCTTCTGTGATCGTAAACGGAAATTGGATATACTCGAAGACTTTCAAATTCACAAACACTCTTTAACAAATACACTTTTAATGAATGACCAAATGAAGCTCCTAAATTCCCCGATATTGGAAGTTTAGGAATAGAAGACCTGAGCCAAGTCCGAAATCATGATCCAGTGTGCTGTTGCCCTGTCTATAAATATTTACAGTATTAAATGCTTTTGAAAATGACATATAAAATATCGAAATACGTATAAAGCGCAAAAAGTAAATAAATCCAGCTGAAAGTGAGTCTATTATTATTAATAAAATATAAGTATGAATTTCAACGCAGTATGGCAAGAAACAATAAAAAAGTTAGTGAGTATTGTATTGTATTTGAAAGAGCGAAATCTAGGACGCGGTTTTCCAGGAATTTCTATGTACTTAGGTCACATTTGGCCCATTATACACCCTACCTAATAATTTTGCTTATCTGGGGTAATTTCAGCATCCAGTAGTGATTTTTAACGTATCACACATCGCAGTGGCACGGGACCTACGGCTTTACTTCTTATCTGACAGAAGGCGCATTTTCAGATTTTTGCCTGCTAGAAAAATCTCACCGACCTCGGCCAGGTTTGAACCCGCGTCCCTTGCATCTAAAGACAAATGGGCTAGTCGCTAGACCACCGAGGCCGCCCTTTTTTTTATGTTGATTATACGAGTTCAGCAATACTTGCTATTCATGATATTGTTCACTGATCGGTGTCACGATAAGCCTCACTAATGAGAACCACTGGGCCTCTGTCACTAATTCTGGCAGTTGGTAAGTATTTGTCTTTAATAGTTAGTATTAGTTGATAGAGTTGTCTGGTGTAGGAGCACTACGCGCACTAGAATTTTAAAATAGGACTGTTCACTGTGATGAATATTTTACTCACTGTCGCTCGTTAACGAGGCCGGCTAAGTTACTAAGTATGTTTTACCTAATATAACCTAGTCCATAAATACCAAATTTGTATAAAAAATCACTGAGTTACATAGTTAGCTTATGCGGATACTAACTCTAACGTCAGTTTTTATGCTCTCATCACTCATCACTTTTGCTCAGTGTATTCTTATACAGATTGCAAATAGTAAATATATTAATATAAAAAGAAACGGTTGCATATTTCATATTTTAGATGTCACCATTGCCTTTTTACTTAAAACTGAATCAACAGGACCAATAATCCACTTTTAACTACTTAATTTAATTTAAAAGGAAGTTTCGCAATTTAATTGAATTAAACCAAAAGTAAAGCAGAATATAATAATTAACAGTTTTATCAATAGAGGGTGGTCAAGCGAAGGTCGAACAGCTGTTAGTTTCTGTGCAGGACGCTAGTGCGTACATCGTGTGTTTGTCAGTCGTCATGGAGCAACGATTTAATAATTAATTTTGATGTAAATTAGAGAAAATTTTTTAGTAGATGTGTAAAAGTAAATACTATGTGCCTATAGGACAA